>JYDV01000101.1:0-88647 GCA_001447645.1 Trichinella pseudospiralis | reverse complement strand
ATTCCAAACCAAACCAAAGCGGATTCATCTTCCTTCAACATTATAAATGCAAATAGCAACTGAAGAACACTGCTCTCACAAACAGGACGTTGCCGACACTTTAAAGATTTTGCGTTTAAAATAACACGTCCGCATTAGTGTGTTTAAAGTGACACGTCAGCATTGACGTTTTTAAAGTGACACTGATAGAGTTAAATTATTTAGAGTAAAAGTTATTTTTCAATTCAAATTGGATAATTGAAGAAATTTTTATTCTTTTTCTGATCCATACTTGTTAACATAAAAATCGGTTCAAAACAATTCAATTAAAAAGCCTTTTCGAGATTTATGCAGTTTGTACAAGAATCAGCAAATTAAAGTGCCATGCAAAATTTTATCGAATATCATTCAGTACAAATTGAATAAATGGCATCGATTTTCCCTCATTTGACGATTCAGATAGCATTGAAATAAATTGCTGCAATATGGATTGAAATAAAGATGAAACGCTCAATTTATTCATATTCAAGGAAATTACTTTTTCATAACGACTGACTGCAACTAAGTAACAAAACTAAAGTTATCAGATTTGCATTAATACTTGATTGTCTACCGTATGCACTAAAATGCTTGTTCCGCGTGTAAAAATCATGGAACCTGGTGCACATTGCCATTTTAATCATTCATTTAGCTCTTCTTAGATACTAAGCATGTGGAAATTTGAATTCACTTGCATTTAATTGGGAAATGATGAAATTCTGCTTTCCAAAATAAGCATTAAATTCAACAGTTTGCGGTAGAAATAAATTCCAAACGATATAAAAATAACTTTACCAACAATTTATACCAAACGAATCCACAACCCACGACCGGTGGTTTTCCCAATCGTCGCATATCTGCTTATAAGTTTAGTTAAACAAATGACATGCATTCAAGAAAATGGCTAAAAATTTATTAATTGTATCCTCACCTCGAAAACACAGAACAACAAGTTTAACAGGAGAGTTTGCCCGTAATTGAAAAGTGAGCAAAATATCAAATCGATTAAACAGAGAATAACAATATGGGAACTCCAATGCTAATAAATAACAATCACTAAATGCCGCCCGCTGGTGGTCAAACTGAAACCTCAAAAGCACCTGTCTTCACTTCAATTAACAAAGAAGGGCGGCAGGGCGAAGAATTTCACGATTTCCATGATGGACAGCTTTTTCAGATGCACCTTCTTCATATGCTGTAGAAGGGATTGTCTGCAACAGTAAGTCCGCTTGCATCCGTCCTCTTCACACACATACGGCTTCAAACCGCTGTACGTGTTGCCGTGGTCCATTAGCTTAACCTGGCTGTAGAATCTTTTTCTGTACCCTTTTCCGTGCATTTATACGGAGGGTTTGTTTTGCTTTCATGATTGCTGTGTGCAGATCTGCTGCACGTGCCCCCGTAGTATCGTAGCGGTGTTAGGCTTGTCTTCGCAACAGGCCTTCGCTTGTCCTTTGGAGACTTCAATTCTTGTTTTTGGCTAGAACTGACGCCAACCTCGAATGCATTTTCCATTATACCTGCTTCATCAAAGCATTCACTTCAGAGTGGACAGCAGTGCAAAGAATCTGACCGTCTACAGGACAGACAAGTTCTTTAAATGGACCCTTTTCATGTGCTGTTGCAGCGATGACCGGCAACAGTAGGCCCGCTGACAGCCGTCTTCTTCACACATATACGGCTTCAAGCCGCCGCTGTACGTGTTGGCATGCTCCATTAGCTGGAGCTCGCTGTCGAATCGTTTTCTGCACCCTGCCAGGTGCATTTACAAGGACGGTTTGCTTTACATTCATGATTGCTGCGCGCAGATCCGCTGCACGTGCCCCGTACTATCGTAGCGCTGCTGGGCGTATCTTCGCAACAGGCCTTCGCTTGTCCTTGGGAGACTTTTAAGTTGGCAGGTTGTTCGNAATAAGCATTTTCCATAATTTCCGCTTTACGAAGCGTTCACTTCGCAGAGGGCAGCTGAGCAAAGTACCTGACGGTCTCTAGGACGGATAAACTCTTCAGTTGGACCCTTTTCATGTGCTGATGCAGGCCCGCTGACAGCCGTCTTCTTCACACATATACGGCTTCAAGCCGCCGCTGTACGTGTTGGCATGCTCCATTAGCTGGAGCTGGCTGAGAAATCGTTCCTTGCAACCCTCCACGTTGCACCTAAATATACGGGTCCGCCTTCGCTTTCTCAATTAAAATGCATGCATCCGTTTAATATGCCGCTTCATATACAGAAGAACGAATAACCTTTTTTTGCCGTCTAAGGTTTTCCTTCTTATGGCCACGCAAACTGCATTCCTTTCTCCGATACACCAAATTATTTCACGTGACTGGCCTAGCCACTGTTCACACTTCATACTCGTCGAGATGTTCAGTGCATCTTTAGTGATCTTGTGGCCTCTTTCGCGTTGGATAGAAGACATTCAAAATAGAATATGAAACAAAGAAATTGTTTAAATTCTTTGCCATCACAAACCACCAAATCTAGAGGTGACAAACCACACCATGGACCACCAAACAACTATTGCACAACGCCAACAACAACAACGCCAGCACTCTTTTCCTTGTACTGTCACTGATCGTGAAAATCAAGTACATCAAGACCGCCGGTAGCTGGGTGATAACTTCTGAGTACGAGGTTTGTGAAAGATGGTCATTAGCCATTTGAAGTTGTGTCATTCAGTCAATACCGAAATACTGAGAAGTTGCACATTTGAGCCAAACGTTTTGCTCGCGTATTCTGCTTGACTCTCAATTTTGAATAATTTATTTCGCGGACTCGAAACGAATCTTGTAGAATTTGATAATATACATTCGTTGGACCTGTTTGTGAATGTATAACGGTGAATTGTAAAAGTTTAAATAAAAAAACAATAAATGTGCATACCTGACGAACAATCAATCCTCAGCCACCAGAGAAAAAAAACATTTACCACTAAATGAAACATTTCAGCAGCATACTGTACTTTTTTTACCGTAAAAGTACATTTAGGAACAAACATGCCAGAATTTTTTTTTACAAGCTTCAACAACCTTTTTCTTTTCTATTTTACTAACGCAGTCGTCAATAAAATAAAAAGAAGAAAAATGGACATGTTGCTGAATAATTTTTTCTTAAAGAATATTTTAATGACGGTAACAGCAAACAAACTTCTTAAAATAATTGTTAACAAACGAAATTACATCCTTCCTCCGAATTTTATTTCTCATCAAGCCCTGTTCGAGATAAGTCAATTTTCAAAAAAAATTGTATAGGGAGTCTGTAACAGTTTTCGAAGTTTTTGCTTTCTTTGACAGTGAGACATGTATTTAATACTGAAATGTCTATTTGTTTATGTGACAAGATTGCCAACTGCAGTCTAAACTGTAAAACTACCGCGGCTCCCATTTCTCACATTGCTCTCCAGCAGCTCGCCGTTGTGCCATTATTTAATTATTTCAAAGCTTGCAACTAACTGTTCATCGCGCAAACCAACTGCTGCACATCAGGCAGTCTTTTTCTAACTGTGATGATTGAAGTTCAATCGCTGTTGTTTTCAAGGAATTGAATAGCAAGTGTCATCTATAGCAAAGTGTTCGTGGCAAGTGAAGGAAAGCGACTATTCTTCAATATTAAAGCATGTGCCGCTCTTACACATCTGCACAGACAACAAATTACACTAACCGCATGCTGAACTGCATGCATGAAAACGTCGAATAACATGCATCTGAGAGTAAACAATATACAATATGCCAAAAATTTTACATCAACTGCAACCCAAGTTTGGAACGTATTACAAAGAAAATCAAACAAGCTGACCTAAAACAAACCGAAAAGTATTGTTTATTTGTTGTATGAACAAATGCAAGTGAATCAGTGGGAAATCGCTGATCACGGAGAAAACAGCAGCTTGCAAGCAAGGGCTTCAATATTTGGTTTGCTTGTCATTTCACAAGCTGACACAGGTTAGAAATATTTGCTCCAAAGACGGTTGCGACAGCATATAGTCGACAATGCCGCATGGTTCGATCATCGTTTCCAATGTCTGAAACAAACCAGACCACGTTGACGACTGGAATGGAATTATACAGTGCAGCTGTGTGCCATGAATTTCCTAGAATCAAGGAACAAATGATAATAATTATTTCCAAAACAACAACGACAAGTGAGAATTTCAGCTCGCGTTCAAGTTATACTTCAACTGTTAGACCTGGGAAGGATTGTTCCAACGTTCGTACAAAGGGTACAATCAGCTGCTCACTTTTCACTCGAACAATCAACAAATAGCCCTTGCCATATTTGGACTTCAGCTGTTGCGGTGAGCCGGTGCATTTTATTTCACCGTCGACCATGATGGCCAAACGGCTGCAAAGAGCTTCGCACTCTTCCATGCTGCAAAGTGTACAACAAACAAATGAAAAACAGCTTGGCAGCACAAGTTGCAGCATTTGGGAAATTTGATCGACAAAAGTGTACCTGTGTGATGTTAGTACAATGGAAACTCCGGCACGACGCGCTGATTCGAGAATTTTCCAAATGGTTCTTCGAGATGCAGGGTCGACACCACTGGTCGGCTCATCCAACAGCAGAACCGGCGGACAGTTGATCAACGCTATTGCCAGGCTCAACTTTCTCTTATTGCCGCCACTAAAAACAGAAGCAATCAAGCAAAGAAACAAACAAACATTTTATCTTATTTCCATGCACTACCTCAAACATTCAACTCGTTGCTGTTTGAAAGCGGACAAGCCAACCGAGTCGACGGCACTGCTGACAACGTCGTCCACATCGCTGGCCAAAATGCCGTGCAAACGTGCAAACAGCGTCAACGTTTCTGCGACAGTCAAATTGTCCAAAACGGCGTCAAACTGTGGACAATAGCCAATCATCAACTTTGCCTGAACAAGCACAGAGTTGACGGAAATTTGCATTGGTTTGAAAAGAAAAAATGCCCACCTCGTTCCAGTGGAACCTCAAGCTGGTGTGGTGGACAAATGCATCGCCGGCATCGATCGCCTGCTCACCGCTGAGCATGCGGAACGTGCTCGTCTTGCCAGCCCCGTTGCAGCCGAGCAAACCGAAGCACTCGCCAGCCAGCACTTGGAAACTGACCCCGTCGACCGCGATCAGCCGCCGCTCCCCAGAGCCGTACTCTTTGCGCAGACGCTCGACGCGCAGCAACGGCTCACCGCGGCTCATCTCCTCTCGAGCAGTCTCACTGTCACGGTTCTCACGGTCAGTCAGACGCTGCTGGCTGGCATTAGAGCTGGCGCCGTGTCTCGAAAAGTCGAACAGCCGACGACTGGTTTCGAGCAACAATTGACCGACGGATCTTGACCAGTGGTCACGGTCCCGCGGGCGGCCGGTGTCGATCCACAACAACAACAACAACACGTACAGTGTGCCGTGCAAGAACAAGAAGAACAAGAACCGTCCAATGCCGGGACGTTTCCATCGCAACTGGTCGCTGGTGAAAGTGTCTGTTGTTGGTGATGAAGGTAGAAACGATGAAGAGAAAAAACCGTGGATAGAACATAAAAAACAAAACAAAACAAAGAACACAAACCCTGGCCACAGCAAAACGCATCCGGCGTGAACTCGCAGAATGGCATCAGCGGCTCGCAGGAGCTGAAAACGAAATAGTTGAAATAATAACTGCTGAGGGCTTGCCCAAGGCAAAAGTTTGGAAACAAAGCCATGAAAATCCAAGTCAACGTCTCGTGCAGGTCGGTCATGTTCAACAGAAGTAGAACAGTGATCACAACAAGAGTCAGTAGGCCTGGAACAGAAAGAGAACAAATAACCATGAACACCACCACCACAGATAACAACAACAATTACCGGATAACAGATTGAACACGGTCATTTTGACGTATCCACCGGTGGCAGAGTGGAAGAAAAATGACGCCACGTACATGAACGGGATCATGGCCCAGCCGTACAAGAGGAACAAGAGCAACGTGTGCAAGCAACGCCAGCCGTCGATCAGTACGTCAACGTCGAAGGCGACGAACACCAGCAGCACTGAACAAACAGTAAACAAGTAAACAATGAAGTCGCAGAGGAAGTTGGCAGCCCAGAAGAGAGCCGGCTCGACTTTGCACAGCAACTGCAAGTGCTTGGCGCCGGACTGTCGCTCGTTGATCGAGAACAGCACGAACGTGCCCGCAGACAGAGAAAAGCCAAAAACCAAATTGAACGCCAAATTGAACTCCGTCACACCCACTTCGAACCAATTGACCAGCCGGTCGAACTCAGTGGCCGGCAACGGTTCGTTGATCGTCGTCAGAGTGAACCGGCCACGCCCTGGGCCAGTCTGACTGCCGACGACGTAGCCGAGCAAAGCGTTGTCCAGTGCGTTCAACGACACCCCCACCGCGTGCAACGGCTGATTGTTAAAATGACCAGTCAAGTGGACGCTGCCGTTCGAGCCGGACTCGAACGCCGCCGCGATCACATAGCGCCGGTCGAACAATGCTTGATCGGATAGTTCGATCCGTTCGAGCACGAATCTAGTGAAATTGCCATCCTTGACCAGTTCGACCGTCTGTTCGTTGGAAAATTGAAGCCGATACTGGTCAGCCAAGAGCCTGTCCAGCTGGTCATCACTGTAAACGCCTATTCGTGTCGAACCGTACGTCTCGACTGACAAAGCCAATGCAGGCGAGCGACGTTCGTCAGGCAAGCTGCGATTGATCGCCAACGCCACCGCAACGAACAGCACCGGCACGCCCCACTGAACCAACAACAGTCGACCATTTCTCACCGCATCCAGCGTCCTCTTCACCACCAACGCTTGAAACTGCTGCCTGGCCAACTTGAAGCCCTTGTTCAACCGATCTCTCGTGTTCAATTTCTCCAGTTCTAATGAGAGGTGTTATTCGAAATGAAAAAATTCCTCCCCCTCTGCATCCCTTGCATATTACTAAACACTGCTTACTGTGATCAAGTTCACCGGCTGTCGTTGAGACGCAAACTTGATGCTCATCAACTGTCGGTTCTTTCGGACTCACTCTCAGAAACACCTCCTCCATTGTAACAATGGACAAGCCGAACGATTCGACGTCGTAGTGGTCGAGCTTTTGTTCAATGCTCGAAAAGAGTGCGTGCAATTTTGCACCCTTGATCAACGGTACAGTGTAAACTGCCTCTGTGCCAATACAGTTGGACAACTGAGCACCCGGGATGTATTCTTCGATCAATTTCAACAATCGTTCTGCCTTGCCTTCGCCGGCATACTTGAAAATCACTTTCAGTCGGTAACCATCGCCTGTTTGCAGAACAACTTTTGCAACTTGGAGAAAAGACTATATTGACTTTGTTCTTTACCAAACTGTCGCTTGAGAAAGAAACTCGTGCCACAGCATTGCAAAGTGCCGTTGGATAGTACGGCAATTCGATCACCGAGCAAATCCGCTTCTTCCATAAAGTGCGTTGTCAACAGCATCGTTCTGTACTGCTTCTCTTCGAGCAACAGCTGCCAGGCATCGTGCCTTGCGCGCGGATCCATGCCTGTTGTCGGTTCATCCAACAGCACCACCTCACCAAATGACAATTTTCAATTTGCAATTTAGCACAATCGCCTCTTACAGTACAATACCTCAGAACCGCCGATCAAAGCAATAGCAACGCACAATTTCCGCTTCATGCCTCCGGACAAGTGATCGGCCAGAGAATGGCGCTTCGACTCCAAGTTCAACAGCTGCAACAAACGATTCACCTCGGTCGGCATCAGTTGCCTTCCTTTTAGCTGAAGAAACAAGAAATGAGGTGAAAATTTGCCACCAATTCAAACATCTCATTCACACATTCACCTTGCAGTAGAATATCAAATGCTCGTAAACTGTCATACAAGCAAACAGTGGATTATACTGAGGACAATAGCCCAAAGTTGTTTGTATTTTGTCAAAATGTTTCCTTATATCCATACCGTTGATTGTGACACTACCACAACTAGGAGCTAGCACACCTGAAAGCAACAATACTAAACAGAAATAATAATTTATAATTTAAAAAATGCTAGATACCTGTCAGAATTGATATGGTCGTACTTTTGCCCGCACCGTTGTGACCAAGCAAAGCAGTAATCTGACCGTAGTATAAATCCAACGTCAAATCTTCAACTGCTGTTTTTCTGGCAGACGACTGATTTTCATATATCTAAACAAACTGCATTAGCAAGCAAACAAACAAACAAATAATAATAGCCTACTTTGTAAAGCTTGCGAATAGAAACTGTCACTCGAGCAGGATTGTTGCAGTCTTCAAAATGACCAACTCCACTGTTCGATGCAGACGATTCTTTGCTTGCTTGTTCAATCGATTCTTTTCTTCGTCTGCTGCCGAATAACTTATGACAAAATTTTGACTGAGATATTTTTTATCAAAATAAATAAATAAATAATTGAAAACATTGTAAAACAACACAGATTATATTAGAATAAAAAGAAGAAGAAGATTGTAATAAATTCACCGAAATAACTTGTCTGATTGAGTTGTACCGAGGCTTCGCCGATTCGACATACCAAGCAATCGACAAGCACAGGACAGCATCGACCAACAGCATGCCAATCACTTCAATCATTGACAAATTGTTGTACATTGTTCCACGATGAAATAAATTATACCACTGCAAACCAACATCTAAATATGAATATTGGAAAAGAAAATCCATTCGATTCTTATTGATTCTCTGTACAGTAAAAATGAAAGAAACAAAAAATCAACTCACTCTGACCCTCGAGTATACCAATCAACTGTATACCGTAAGACATGGCTGAATTCACAAGCAAACATGTCAGCAGTTTGGTCGACCGAAGCACAGAGGCGTAGCGAGGTTGTATGAAAAAATATGGCCAATACAGAGAACACCAAACCAAACCTGTACAGCCTGCGACCACGTTGCCTGTACACCAACGATGACAAACAAACACGAATGTATAAACCGATACAAACTTGAACATGTTAAATCATACTGTACCATTTTTGAAAAACGATCCAACGGCAAAGCAATAGCAAATGGATGTGGCCGAATAGATTAAGAAAAAGAAAAACACAGCACTGGGGTCTGATTTCACTAGTATTTTCTTGTCGTTTATGCTGATGCACAAGAAAAGCGTCAACATGGCTGAGATGAACGCCAGTTTGAGGAAGTTGCAGAAGAAATGCGCCGCTGAATGAACCCACAATTTCAAGCCCATCACACGCATATATTCCTGAACGTAAAGCGGAATAATTCAACTGAATTTCAACTATTCAATGTGTGTGTGTGTGTGTGTGTGTATTCAAATTATGGTAATCGTTGTTGTTTACCTTGACGCGCAACTCTTTGTCCATGACCACAGTTCTGGAGATGTAGACAACGCTGAATGCAAAGCTCAACAGCATAATCACAGGCAAATGCTGCTGAATCACCGTGATAAACGGATTGTCAACATAAGGAGGATAAACAAATCGTTTCAGATGCACATGAAATTTATCCACGTCTGTGAGATTTGAAGCCAGCATACTGATAATAGCTTTGTCAATTGCGTGTTGAAGAATCAAAAACCCTTCTCGCCAATATCCTGTAAAAGAACATCCCCACAAAATATTTAATTTTAATATTGAATCAAAGAAATTTTGAAATGTTACATAATAATAATAAGAAGAAGAAGAATAAATACATGATACAGATAATTCACAATTCACGTATGTGTACGTACCTGGTTTACCACCATCTGTTGAATTGCTCTGACGAGGACCATTCTGAGGTGGAAATGCATACAGTGCATTTGTTTTCCACCCATGTCCGACGTTGAACAAACTTGCTTGACCAATGTTCCAAGTGCCACGCCTAGACTGCGAATTTCTCGGTGTATTGCTAAGTCGAATTTTGTATTTCAATTCTTCTCCAAAACCCGTCTCATTAAGGAATCCATCTTCAAACACAACAGCACCTATTAACAAAAAATAAACAAATAAACAACATTTTACAAATACAAGATAAAGCAAATAAAAGCTTACCGTAAGCTGAACAGCCACACAAGTCGAGTTGATTCAATTCTTTCATAATGTCTTCAACCATTGTATGTTCATTTTCATAAGCTGAGCAAAAAACAACATTGGCTTAGAAATAAAATAGAAAGTTAATTTCAATCAACCTTTGGACAAAAGTCTCAATCGATTGTTAACGATGCTCATTATTTGAATTGTGAGGTTGTTTTTCGGTGTAAAATAAAGCTGCACCGGATTGAAACATACAGAATGGATGGGCTCACCGTCGACTGGCTCGTAAAAATCGTCTACAGTAGCCGTTATGGAAAAGTCCGCATATTCGACAGCTGGACGAGAAGCACTGTCCACTTGTTGTCTAAGAACAAGCAAAATGACGATGAACAACATCGGCAGGCCAAGTTCCAACAAAGTCCACATCAAGGAACGCTTTTGAAGTAGCATATTTTTCCAAATCAGCAACTTCAACTGAGACAATGTTCGGTATTTCATGTTCAAGAGATTGTCTAAAAATAAATTTGCTCGTAAACTGACAATTAACAAAATAATTCTTTCAAAAAAAAAGCAGAAAAACACTATTTTTAAAAACTGATCTCGATTGTTGAACCGACTTTTGTTCTGTTGAAGATAATCACTATCAGAATTACAGTAAAACTTCTACAACTTGTTGAATAAATTTTCATAATTGTCGCCTTATTTCAAATTTGTAACTTCTCATTTGTTTAATTTATTTATTCTGATTATAAACGATAAACAGTCACTTGCGTGCGCTTCAATGAGCAAAGTAATAAATATTAAAATTACACAATTTTCGCAACTTCCACTTATTAATATCAAAATTGCACATCACAATAAGAGTCCATTGTGTTGTGTAAGAAATATTTTTAATTTCAAATAACAAATAAAGAAATAAATTCTCACCTGTTCTTTTTTTTGATTTGATTAAATGTTGATTACGCAGCGATAAAAATGTGGTGCTTCGTTCAAGGAAAACGAATGCAGAATTCTGTAATTGGCATTTTTGCCACTTTTTGCAACTAAAAATGAATAAATATATAAAAAATAAGTACAAAAATTGAAAATAAAATTGTAAAAAATATATGCACATCAATTAATAACTGAATATGGAAAAGTTATTTTCAAAGAAAAATAAGATACAATTAGCTGCATTATCACGTACAACTAATAACACTGACAGCAATGGAAAAATGTACAAACAGTTTTACATAGAAATTTATGCACCAACTAGAAATACCGTCAACGCAGTCATAGTTCAGAAAATAATTCACCAGTCATGCATAGGATCAGTTTTCAAAACTACAAATGACAGAAACTAGCTCCAATCGCAGAACTAGATAACAATACTTTGATTATTTGCATTTTTATAATAAAAACAATTTATTAATATATTTTGTTAAATTATTGAATTTATTGTTTCATTTATCAAATTAATTTAAATACTGTAGTAATATTTTTGTAAAATTATTATTGTTATTATTATTGGGAAAAGAATCCAAAAAATCAATCTCAACATTTTCGTTCCTATTACACACGAAGCTATCACTTATACAATTACCTAAATATCTTTTTTATGTCTTTTAAAGATTCTAAAAAAATTAAAAAAAAACACGACCCATTTAAATTTACTAAGCAATGCACATTTTGAAGAACTGTAAAGTTAATTATAAAGCAGAAATAAATTTGTTTACACTGCAATTCATTTAACACATCAAACTTACAATCAAAGCAATCATCATTGAAATAATCATATTCGTTATAATGTTAGAAAAAAGCCAATTTCAATTTATGATACAATTTCAATAAATATTTAACTGACTTTACATTCAACATTAACATATTTCTGATTTTCATCAACAGTCCACCGGGAATGATCAGTAAAAGGTGAACATAACAACCATGCTTGGAAATGAATTGCATGAACAAAAATATGCACAGTCGTACGCTCACTTATTTCCAAATACTGGTATTAATTTAAAATAGCCTTCAATGAAAAGCCGAAAAGTCAAATAGCAAAATAAATATCAGTTTGCCAAATAGTATCACAATCAAATTAATTATTTACAAAAAAAGACATTTCTCAAATGTTAATAATTCATTGAAACAAGAATGAAATTGAACAGCTGAACAAACAATTTGTTTTACATTTTACTAGTGACTGCATTTACAAATTTGGAATACAGTAACATTTTTCACTATCACAAAAAGTAGTTTAATCAAAAGTTCAAATAACATTTACATAACACAAGTTGATGTTTGAAGTTTTCCTCAAATGCTTAATCAGTCTATTTGATATTTATATGTCAGTATATTGTAAAAAAAAGTATCAAAAATTACAACCGTATTCGTGATATTATCTTTTATGACATGCATTATAAAAATTGAAATTTATTTCACAAAATTATTGCGTTAAATGTTTCCTGCTGACAGTCGAACTTGAATACAGTACAGTACAGTAATTCAAGAATGCAATCAGTGAAGAATGTCTGAAGGACATTTGAAAATTTCCAATTATGAACTTGAAATATAACAATTAACATTATTAAATGTTGAATATTGCATTCTAATCACTTGCCTTTAATAAACAATATATTTAATGACTGTGTTCGACGTACAGCTTGGCAAACAGAACTCACTGTATACTGTACAGTACAAAATTAAGAAACTCAGGTTCATATTTTATATTAGTATTGTCTGTTTATTGAATTTGCATGAATAGAAAAACAATGCCATTTTTTGGAAAAAAGCTGTGACTTCACAAAGGCAAACTTTATTATTGTACCAATTTCATCAATATTATCATTGCTAACAACTGCATCCTGTATTCATCCATCATCTTTGTTGGTTTGGAAATATTTTTGCAAAAATGCTTTGCAGCAGAGATGTCAAATCAAAGATTAGAAAAGTTTTCTCTTCTCTTCTTACTGGCGCTTGGATTTTTTCGTTTAACCAACCAATAAATGCATAAAAGAACAGACTCGTTTTCAGATTCGTACGTGTGTGCCTTTGCGCGTAGAATTACTTCCATTGAATTGTATCGTTGCAAGAACAAAAAATAAAGAAAAAACACAAACAACACGTCTTCCTTTGCAGCTGATGATATGAAAAAAATAAAAACATGATGCACCACAGGAAGTTGATCTTCAACGAAGAAAAGAAAATCATCAGCTTGCAAGAGGACCAATAATACAACATCAGCATACACTAGCACATCAGTGACCATAAAACAACAATGGCATGAAGAAGAATAGAGAAGGAAAAAATATTAAAAAAATAAAAAGAAGCAAAATCAATGGCAAAGCGAAAAAGCAATGACACGATAGAAACGAACGACGACAGCATAAGCAAAGTAAATCAATCACAGGTCAGAAGTTTTCTTCATCTGCGAACTGGAATACAATAAATCTTCCCTATCATCACTGTCGTCCGAGGTGTAATCAACCGCATCTATATCTTCAGTGCTCAGAGGTTGAAAACCCTTAACAAATGGAAATATATTTTCACCAGAACACAACAGCAAAACAAACAACCTACTTGTCGCCATTTTGAATTTTTCAACAACGGGTGGTTCGATCTGTCTTTGTTAGCTGCAAATAAAAAATAAAAAGAACAATTTAAAACAATAATAAAAATTAATAATCAAAGTCCAAATTGAGTACAACTGCTGCCTTGACGACGATGTAAAACACGACATCCCACCATGACCGCTGCTACTGCCATGGCGAGAATGATTGCAGCAACCATGCACAAGATGATGGTTGTGTAAAATGTGTGCGAATCAAACATCGACAATTCATTACTAGATTCCATCAAGAGATTCGCATTATCGGCATTCTCTTCCACATGAACAGGACTGCCTACAAGATGAAAGAAGCAAATCAAAAAAAAGCAACAATCAAAAACAATCTCTTTCACAATGCTTACTGATTGCGTGGATGTTAAATTTCAACAGCGTATTTGGAAGTCCATGGCCTAAAGCAACAATAAAATGATTATTAAACGAACAAACTTTTTGTCAGTTGAATATTTCAAAAATAAATAATGTCAACTTACTTATATAGATATTTGAACAATTCAAACTGCATGCAATAGAATGGGTGTTCTTGAAGTCCTGGAAAATTTTTTTTAAATAAATCAAACAATATCAAGAACAACAACAACAACAACAACAAAATTATAATAATAATCAAGACAAACAAAATTATCCGGCTTGAATGAATAAAGCAGTCTGTATGATTCCGATTCGAATGCAAACACCCGAATTTCAACTGGCGCCACCGTTTCTCTAGCCAGTTGATTGTTGATCACATAAAATACGTTCACTTAAATTTGCATTTGAATTAAAAAAAAATACGTATGCAAACAAAAGGCAGCTTCAAATTACTTTTAGGGCAATAGGTAATGCCGTAAATGGCGCCGTGCATGTGCTTTTCTTTGATAAATCCAGAAAGGGTGCCGTTGAATTTAAAAATCACCAAACGTGAGTTTTCCCTGTCCGTGACCAACAGTTCCTGCTTTTCATCATTAATTGCTAATGAATGCACCACTTGCATGTAGTCAAATGCGTTTCGATGACCTATGAACAAAAAGATATGAATATTTTTAAAATGAATTATTTTTTTTAATCAGCTCACCTTGGATAGAATACAGATCAATGACTTGTAAAAATTTGCCATCATAGCTGAATTTCATCACTCGACTATTGCAGTATCCGTCGGCGACAAAAACCAAATCATCTTTGGAAACTGCAACGGCTGCCGGCTTGCAAAACGATTCCAGATTACCGCCCGGAATGAAACGTTTGCCCAAAATCAACTCTTCCATGCTGCTTTCAAAATCAAACCGAAACACCTGATGCAAGGCGACGTCAGTAAGCCACAGCTTTTTCTTGTGATCCACAAATATTCCATGCGGCATGTAGAATCTGAAATGAAAAATGAATTTATTGCAGAAAACAGCAGCAGCAGCAGCAGCAACAACAACAACAACAACAACAACAACAACTGCTTGCTTACAAACCACCACCCCAGCGTTTCAACAACTTCCCAGTAGGGCTTATGACAAGTACCGTGTCGTTTCGAATTGGACCTTTGTCTTGTTGAAGATACATATTATCCAAATCGAAAGATCTAAATCCAAATCCAAGACTTTAGAACACATGCAAACAAACAAACATTCCCAAATTTACTGTTCATCCCAAATGCGAGGTCCGCGATGAAATATCAACACATTGTCATCAGCATCTATTGCAATTCCAGATATTTGACCAATCGCCACATCCAATGATTGTAACCAATCGTCAATCAATTCTGGTCCTATTGCAAATCATTAACATTATTATTAAGAAAGAAATAGTCGAAAATTTACATAACAATGAATAAATAAGTACCAAAACGCTCGGCGACCATTTTCGCTTGTCGCTCAAAAACAGGGTTAGGCGGCAATGGTTTGTTCGCATCAGCTGGATATTGTGAAAACAGACTCTCATCAGCAGAACTACCACAAGATGAAAAATCTTCCAACACATCCAAATGTTTCAGTTCGACAAAATAATACATATAAAAGTTGCACATTTCGTCCATTCCGTGGGCACTAGAGAGAAACAATACAACACTCATTTTCATATGCAAATTTAACATGCGTATGTGCAAAGTTAAGTAAGAAATATTTCTAAAAGAAAAAAAAAACAAATCGTCAAAAAAGATCCAACCCTATTTTAGTTGTGTTCCTGCGTGATGTTGAATCGAATATACACTGCGCAGCAATGGTGTCACCTCTTGTTATGGTTATTTTATCTTTCACCGGATAAAACCACTGCATATATGAAAAAAGATAAATTTCAAATTCAACTGACGCATATTTCTCTCATTAACTTGACTATCATGTTCACAGACAGAATTATTTTTAATATTTAATTTTAAAAGCGTGAAAATAAACACTGATTAATATTAAATTTTATTTTCTCAACTCAATTTCAAATTGCATAAAAATGAAAGCTTTTTACGTTTACCTGTGGCCACTGTGGATTACCCTTTCCAATCAAAGTCCATTTATTGCCGCGGTATTTATATCCGGTTATTATTCTGCCTAGAAATTAGTGATGAAATTTAATTTCAAATAAATAAATGAAACTGAAAATTCCATTGAAAGATTCAACAACAAAGCTAAATCACCTACCCAGTGAGTGAGCATGCGTTCTATAAGCAAAAGGATGAATTATGACATTCTCTTCAACTGCGCATGAAATATTCATCGGAAATTCTGAAAAAGAAGTATTTAAAAAAAATTTTTTTTAATTATTATATAATATATCAGTTTATGTTTAAACTTAATTTGAAATGTACCTGAAATTTTGGGTGGAATTGAAACCGATCCATCTGCATAAAGTATATAAACCCCCGCGACATAATTGGGATGATTGGAAGTAACTTTCATCGTCACACCGGAATAATCAAGAACACTGCCTTGAATAAAATAAAAATTAACAATAAATATTAAAAAAAATAAATAAATTACCAATAAATTTCAGATTGTAATGCATCTGCAAAATCAAGTAGTTGACAGTGCTACTGCCACTGATCGGCACTCCAACTCCATTTGGCATTTTCAACGCAGGGGCGTTTCTTGCCCAAGCGTAGAGAATTTTCGCACTCGGCACACCAAGAGAACCTTCACACCGCCTGAATCATAAATTAATAATTCAAACAAAATTGAGCCGTTCTGCGGATGGGATGCTGGGAAAAAAAATATGAATCTGAAAATTTCCAAGCACTCACCAAACACTGCCCGGTGCATTGTCGTTTATCATTGCGCCAAAGACGATCATATGATGAACCCGGCTAACTTCAGCAATTGGAATAAATTCCGCTGAAAAAAATTAATAAATAAGCAATAAAACAACTTTCACACTTTATTGACATTATGAGATGAATCTTAAACAACAAAATATTACTTATATAACCAGGCTGTTCAACCTTTATCCCATAGCATAGGTATTCTTCATCCTAAACAAAAAAAGAAGACAAAAATCAATTTCAACAATTATTCAAAAAATCAGTATCAACAGTTGAATTTATATTTCTACACAAAATTAAACTTCCTACTGTTATTAATTTCAATCGTGCTCATCTATATGCTAAAAGTGTTAAATAAAATGAACGGCAGTGCTTATTTTATCAAATGCAAAGCATCAGTTCGATTTGCTTGTCTAGTGACAAAATGAAAACCACAAGATATTAAATCAAATTTTGCTACACACTGTTGAACACATGTACAATATTATGACAAATATTTCAAAATGCAAATCAAATCGAATCGAATAATATTAAAATAAATTAAAACTTTTGATATGATAACATAAAATTTTAACTTGGGATTTTTGTTCTGATAGATCAATAATGTTCAAGAGAATGAACGAATGATAATCGCTGAAACAATATTTGAATTTCATTTTTCAAAATTTCTTTTCTCAAAAATCAGTTAGCCAAGTACAGTGCAAAAAAAACAAAGAAAATAACAGTCACTCTCTTCAAGACCCCTTGCTTTGAAATGATGATGCTTTTGCATTTTGGTAAACTTCAACGATAGACGATAGACCATTAATAATAAGTACTGCTAGAGAAGATGATAATTAATTTAATCAATCAATAACTTGAGTGTATCATAAACAAAAGCCACACCCATTCAAACAACAAAGCACCATTGAAAAAGGAAATAAAATATTCAAAAAAGTATCCCCTTTTTCTTTTTTCTTACAATCATATAAAAGTGGCTTTGAAATAGCTTATTTACAATCGATCAGCTATAAATACAGTTAATAAGGAAACAATTGTGTGTATGTGTGTGTGTGTGTGTGTGTGTGAATTTTACTGCTTGTGCACGTAAACTTATTTATCATTGACAAACACAACTGTGGTATCCTTACACAACAGTTTAAAAATCAATAAACAAGAATCCCAATGCATGAGGCAACGAAAGATTCTTACCATTAACATAATAATCTTAAACTAACAATGAGAAGAAAATTAATAAATTGAAAAAATGCTCAACTGACAACTGTCGATTTCCCTATTCTTTTTTCAATAAAATTTTTATGAAGTTCATTTTCAATCAATTTCAATTGACTTGATTCAAATGAATAAAATGAAAAGTAAAATAAAAACTGATAATGAAAAACAAACCTTTGCAAATCAAGTTGAACAATAATCGAAAAATAATAATAACAAAAAAAAAGGAGAAATTCTTCCAGTGCTTCCAATATGCTTTAAAACAAGAGAAAGCTTCTAAGAACTACAATAGCTGAAAAATCATTAACTACACAACGATGAAAGATAATCATGCATCATCATCAAAATAATAAATTAAAAAAAAAGCAGACAAGATACACACAGTTTTTCATTAATCCTGAAAGAAAACTATCCATTACTACATCCAAAAGTGACCACCAGCCTTTGAAATCAGGAATCAAAATTAGTTAATATTGTTTTCAATCGATTAACTTAAAAAGCAAGGCATTTATTTCTTTTACGTCAAAAATTTATTGACAACTACTTCAACCGATTTCCGTATACAATCTGCATGCTTGATGGGATAAAAATGTATTTCTGTTGATAATAAGATCAAATTTTTTTCACCATACACCTGAACTTAAACAACAGCTGTTAAACTAAATAAACTAATCTACGCTTAAAAATTACAAAACCAAAGAAAATAGAATTCTGCAAAATTCAGAAAATAACAATTATTTAGAAACTACGCATACAAAATCACGTACAAAATGCAAACAAGATAAATATACATTACATAATTGAGAGGAAATTCAATCGCAAGCTAAACTAATATTATTTTCTACAAAATCATTCTATTAGTGAAAGAAACAAAATCAAAAAATATTCCAAATTTAAACTACAATTGAAAAGATGAAAAGCAATTTTCTCTTGAAAAATTTTACAAAATTATAACTTAACATTGTTAACCGTAATTGCTTCACTTAAGACCACAGACAAACTATTGATAAAATACAAAGCAAGTGTACTTTCAAGCACAGAAAAACTGTTTTGCAACCGAAAATTCATTCGCGAGAGGAAAAACAATTTTTTTAATATTAAAATAAGTATTTAAAAAATCATACTTTTGATGGCATCTTTCCGGGCATCTTTAAATCCAATTCGTACACACCATTTAAGGCATGAATACTGCCAAAAACCAGTAAGCAAAAGAAAAGAAGTCGACAAAATCGTGAAGTCCAGTATTCAACCATCGGATGTCTAGACAATAATCATAATATAATAATAATAATAATAATAATAATAATGAAGCATATTTCCAGCCGGGTGACAACTGCATACAGAACACGCCATAATTCTTCACATCAACAAGAAACTCTACGTAAACATAATGAACGGTCAGCAACTGTCAGAAATCGATTCACGGCTGAACTTCGGTTAACAATTAAGGGAAAACCAATCAAAAGAGTTACAAAGCAATATGCTAACACCGGCTGCAAGTGCGCAAACAGAAAGCAAATGACAACGTGATACTTCAACTTGTACAATTTCAACAATAACTTTAGCTGAAGAATACAAAAATGATTCAAATTAATAAGAATAATAAAAAAAACAAAATGCCTCTCTTTTGCTGATTTAACAATAATGAATAGATAAGTTGATCGAGAGAAACTGTTACACAAAAGAAAAAAACAAATCAAACAATATATTACAAATTGTTGCAAAACTTAGCTAATTAACAGCGTTAAATTGCATTTACATATCGGTTTTAGGAACTTTCAAACATTTTACTCAACCATCGGCTTCGGTGACTGTGAAAATCGATAAATACCTTAAAATTACAATTCACAGAATAAAAAAAAATTAAATTATGTATACAGCTAAAAATGAAAGACTTTTTTTTAAATATAAAATAAACATAATTAAATTTCAAGTCCATTAACTAGAATAAAAACAGATCGAATGAATATCAATGCAACTTGAATGAAAAACATCAGTTACTGAGCGAAAATTGATCTTCATACAATGAAATGCAAAGTATAGCTGAAGCTCGCAAATATTACTAAAAAGAATAGAAATAATCATATCAGAGATAAAGCAATCAAACTTTGCAGAACACGCACTCCTCTCCAGACAAGTTCACATTAATTACAGTAAGTTATAATAATAAAATTATCAAGTATTATTTTTAAGAAGTAAAAATCTGCTTTATTTCATATTTCTGATTGAAAAAAATATATTACTCAAAAAAATATTTAATACGTAAATTGTGCAATAATTAAATATTTAAAATATTTTATTTAAATGTTTAAAAAAATACTGTTAACCTACACGCATTCTGAACGTCAAACTCTTCTGAATTGAATGTATGCAATTACTTACCACTGCGATATCTTATTAAAACAAAAAATTCATGAAAACAGCTAAATTTGTATGTTAAAACAATTTATAATACAATATTTATAATGTTATGTTACAATGTGAAAATATGATCTAAAAGAGAACTGTATAACTCATTGTGACTAAATTTTCCAATCTGCTTCATCATTTCCCTCTAAAACAATATAATTAAAATATTGTTTACAACATTTGATAAATTAATTGTTAAAAAGTTAATAATTATTTATATAAAAGGGTAATAAATGTAAACAGTATTTTGTCCAACTGTTAATGCAAAAAAATTATGAAAACTTAAAGCTTTTCGTGCTTTCTTCTTTTTTCATATTGAAATTGTTTCTATTGTACTTGAAATTTCAGATTGCTCTTAACAATATTACCATACTAAAATAATACTTTATTACTTTGTTTCAGCATCATTTTTATCTTGTTAATATGCTTAAATAAAAACATTTAATACATTAGAAAGCCTTCAGAGTTTAAAGTATAAATAAAAATTACAAATTTTTAAACGCTTCTATTGTATATAATAAGGTTATTTTACTGCAAAATTTTAGAGGTATTTCGAATAATTTTTTTATTTTCAAAAGTAATTGCGTGCGCTTATTAGCCATTTCGTTTGATTTTGTAGAAACTTCAATCTTCATTGAAATCTAGTGAATATTTTTTCATCGAGTTTAACAGCAAAGTGATTTTTAATAGTAATAAATTTAACTACAAAGCATATGGAATAATTTCATGTTTGATTTGATTAAATTTGTTAATAAAAGTAATTAAGGCTTTTGACCATATTCAAAATGCCTTCAAATGCCTAAATCAAATAAAATTTACAAAAGTTTAATTTAAAATAAAAATCTTGTAGCGTCTTACTTGAATGCTGACAGGAACTATGTAATCTTCAGGAAGCAAAAATCCATAAGGTTCATTTGGCGTTGGAGGAAGTTTAATGGAATAGGCTAATGAGATATCTAAATTTCATCAAATTGGCATAAATGTATAATTATTGTACATGTCATTTATACTTGTAAATAAACGTATCCAATCCATTTCTTGACCAATGCTGAATTCTAAAATAAAGCCCAGATTACATCTGTTTCAGAAAAAATTATACTAATACAGTTTCAATTATTCACATACTGTAATTGTTGTAGGCTTGTGTAAAAGTGTAAAATTTATTTTTGAATGCTGTAGCTTGTAAAAAGTGTCGAGCTGTGTAAGTCTATAACGGAATGTTATCAGAAAATATGCTTTCAAATACAGATAAAACACTAAAGTATTAATTTACTTGAAAATTTGAGTTTTCTACTTCATCACTTTTAAAACTGTATGGTACTGTCAACAATTTTCCAAATGAATGCAGAGATATCGCCAGCAGTATGTGTTGTTGATTTTTAGAAAGAAACTTTGAAATTGCTCTGGTCTCTGATTCCGAAAAAGGAAATGGTCCAGGGTAATCTGGGCGACACGGATGTCCTTGTAAGTTGATACTTATTTTAAAGTTTCTAAATTTCATAAATGAATTCCATTGCGAAAAGAAATAAATGCATTATATCAAACACTGTTGGAAAAATGAAGCAATTTGCTTTGCAAATTTTACATTTTTGTTCTTTGATAAACTATTGTTTAATGCTTGCAATTATAAATATATGAGTAATATTTGACATACCTATCTAAATCAACTCCTACACAACACGACCAAAACGTACAGTTGTGCTTGGACCTAGATTTACGCCAGAATCGCTCCTAAAAAAATAATAAAGCAAGTTTATCTTTTAAAATTCCTTTATGTATACCGATTTCCAAGAATAATCATATCCATCTGGATTAACCACAGGTAATATGTAGAAGTTGTATTTGTCCAAAATGGATTGAATTTCTTTCGTATTTTCATAATTCTCAGCAAGCTAAAAATAATATTTATCATTTTATCACATAAAAAGTAGTTTTGAATAAATTTTGATCATAAACATCGAAATTAAAATTTTTTTAAATACTGTCATTGCATCGAAAACACAGTGAGTGCATAGTTAATTCAGTTATTCTTTTCTCCAATTTCAATTAAATTTATATTAATTATATAACTTATTCAATTAGATAACCTTTGCTCTACTAAGGATTATTTTGTAATATGTAAATATTACAAGCATGCTTTTATTTTGTGAAAAACTCAGAAATAATTAACAACACATCAAGTTGATTAATAACACATCAAATTTCAAAAAACACATCAAGTTTGCAATATGAAAGAATATACTTGATGTAACAAGTATACAGCAGTTGCCGGCGCGATCCATTCCCGAGCGTGCATTCCAGCATCTATCCAAATTGAATTCTTTGTAGAATTTCTACCAACCTGTTTAATTAAATGTAAAGTTTGAAATTCTTAAATTCACAATTTTACTTTAACAGCCAACAATGGTCTGCCTTCAGTAGAATAGCCAATGTTGATCAACTTTACGATTTGTGGATGCTTTCGGCTCAGAGTTTGCATGTACCAATGAATCTATACCAATATATTATTTGTAATTCGCATAATGAAAGTATATTTTACCTCCGCAAGTGTGTGGTATTCATTTAATGTAAAAGTGGATGATAGTTTTGAAGTTTTCATTTTATGCTTTTTGTCTTTCAACATTTGTACATGATTATTAAAATGTCTATAACATGACAAAACAACAATTAATACGTATGAATTAAGTAATGTGAAAATTGATTTGAATATGTTAATTTTTTTAAAACACGTCTGTTTAACGATATATTTTGAAAGATAAAAAAAGATAACCTGATTTGTAATATTTTTAATCAGCATTTTGAATTTACTTTCTGAAGACATCGGTGATATTATTGTAGGAAATGTTCGACTTTTCAAGACTTTCTATTAATGAATTTGCAGATGTTGGTGGCACGAATGCAATTATTGGTTTATCATAATTATCGAAATCTGTTAGCGGTGTCCAAAAGTCTATCTAAACAAAACAAAATATTTTTTTTGTTTCGAAATATATATATATATATATAGAGTTTTTGTTCACTTCTAAGTTTTCAACTTCATCGACAATTTTCTGTAAAACATTAACGTCATCTTGTGATAAAAGTTGGATTTGTAAAAGTTGATAGCTGTAAATTGGCAAGCATAAATTTTGTTAACAAATTAATAAATGAATGACATTCTCTTACTTTTCGTATAAATTCAAATTCTGAACAGAAAATATTGAAGCAAAAATGATTGTCCAAAAAAGAGATAGTTTGGCAAACATTGCAGCAGTGATTGAAAATGCAATTCTGCCAGATCACATTTTATCAAGCAACTTTATCATTTTCAAATGAGAGCAATACTGGGCGTAAAAGTTTTAAGCTAACATTACGATAATGCCCTTTGTAAACATGCTACGTTCAACCCATTTTATCGCCTTTTGATTCAGATAACACAGAAGTGAAATAAATTTTCATAAAACAGTTCAAGGTTTTGCGAAACAGAAAGAAATTGCAAAGGAAAAGGCAAAGTTTTCAATTTTACGATTTACATAATATTAAATTAATAAATAACAAAAACAGAAGATTCAAAATAAAGGAAATAAAATGATTTCACATGAAAGCAAGCTTTTACAAGTGCAAAAAATATAAATAAAAGGATGAAGTTCAGCAAACAAAAAGTTTATCGATCGATAATGAAAATTTTAATTTCTCCATTTTTGATAACAAATATTGAAAAGCAACATCAATATGTAAATAATGCTTATGGGTAATTTCCTTTATATTGTGACATTGCTTGCTAACTGCACAAGAAAATGTTGAACATTTCAATACGTTGTTGCATAAAGCAACAATGCAAACATATCGGCAAAACAGCACTGAATAGCGTACTGGGAAAACAAAATAATTTTCTGATGTGAAAATTCACATTACACTGCAGCAACAACAAGCGAAACCTCCAAAATATTATCAATAACTGTTAATGAATTATCCGCCGTCAAGGAAAGCAAAGTAGATGTGTTAAAATAGAATAACATTTTAAATAAAGTACGATTTTTGTTTAAAAAATTTTAAGAACAGTTTGCTTTTTTATATTTTGAAGATGCTTCTAGATTTAAACATTTTATTTTGTAGTTGCTTACAGATCTTATTAAAAAATCTAAATCCCATGTTAGCAGTTAAACAGTTATTTATTGATCACAGAAATAAGAGTATACAAAAAAATCATAAATAAATAAATATCTATTTGTATCAATAAATATCTTATTTGTTTTCTCTTGTTTGATGGAAAAATAGATAATTAACGTAATCATAATGCAAATGCTTTTGCCATTTTACTTATTCGATTGTTCAAGGCGAAATGCGCATAATTATATTTGAAAAATGGAATAACATACAAAGAGAGCAAATTGTAAACAAGCATTAATAATATTATTATCAGAAACAGAAAAATTGAAATGCAACATGACGATGACAATTTTTGCCAAATGACGATTATGAACGATGGATGTCTATAATTGGAACATTTCATAAGTTCAAATTCTGTTGAATTTTTAACAAAATCCATTCGTAATATTTGACTATTAATAATATTAGCTTAATCACCTTTTTTATATTAATGGTATGATTTTCTTTCAAGATTGTCTTGTGATTAATGCCCACACTAACCTGTTATACATATGTATACGATTTTATTTAGCATTTGTAATTCTTTGAATAAGTCTTGTATTGTCATTAAAATGGATGACATTTGTTTGTTTTTTCACTGACAAACAAACAAACAACTGTGAAGGAGTAAACAAAAGAAATAATTTCTCATGTAATGTTGTTATCAAAGCTTTAAGGAAACAAAACACCATTAGCAATCGAGTCATTTTCAAAGTTATGTAGAAAGGACAAGAAATAGTAATCAATATATATATATATATATATATATATATATATATATATATATATATATATATATATTATAATAATCAAATAAAAGCAGATATTGAAACTGCAATAGAGACTACACATTTTGCAAGTTGTATTTTTGAACAATCATTTTTGAAAAAGTAAACTTTATTGTTCTTTCCTTTTTACCAACAAAAATGCAAAAACTCGAAAACAGAAGCATATCAATATGTTCAAATAAATAATCAAAGCAGTATTCAGATCATCCACTTCTTTTCCCTCAACTTAGATGATGAACATTTATAAAAATCGATACAAACAATAATTTCTCTTTGATAATACGTCAAAAGCAAGCAATCTGATAAATATATATAAATGAATAAGTGCATATATATATATATATATATATATATATATATATATATATATATATATATATATATATATATATATATATATATATATATATATATATATATATATGCATATGTATACATACATACATACATACATACATACATACATACATACATACATATATATATATATATATATCTGTATATAATTATGCCAAAATGTATTTTATATAGCATTTTAAATAGATAAGCAAATAGTAATTGTGAAACAAATGTAAAATAAAGTAAAAATGAATAAAATGATTAACTACTATTTTAAAAAAATTTAAAAAGCTTCTGGCTTTGTTTTCGAGTTTGCTAAATAGATGTTCACTATTTCATTGACTTTCAACAGTCACTGGTTGCGCATTTTCAGCCGCCATTGCCACGGGTGTGGTCGCGTTGGAATTGGCGACGGCATTCTCTTCTTCATGGCTGGCATTGTCGCATTTTTCCTCAGCTCCATTTTCCATAGTTTCGATCTTGTTGGTCAATTCAGCGGCTGCGTTGCATTCTGCGTTCCCCTTGGAACCATCGGATGCTTTTTCTTTCGCCACTTTAACCGACTGATTGACGCACAGTTGAGCCCAATCTGGCCAGAAACTGGTCTTCATACGCTCCAAATACTGCACTACATTTGCACACTCGCTTTCAATATACTTTTTCAACTCGCTTTCCACTGGTGTGTACCAAAGTTGACCCAAGTGGCCAAACGCAACCGCATCCAACTATATATACATAATAAAAATGTTATGTCTGTGTATGTAATAATTCATGCAAATAGAGTCTATGAATATATATGATGGTGATTAATTAATTAATTAATTAATATTATAATGTCATAAGAGAAAAAGAAGAAAAATTAAGATTTTAAGTTGCTTTTTTTTACTTACTTTGGTGGGTTTTTCTCCAGACAAATAAGTCTTGTCACCAAGAAAAACCGAGATGGCTTTCACCAAATTTTGACCAATTGTTGTCACCTCTGTCAAAGTGTGTCGACCAATTCCTTGATGAAATGCTTTTGTCTTCAACTAAAATAATGGATAAAATAAAATTAAAAAGAATTTCTCTTCAAAATTTTCATATATTTATTTATATACTTTGTTGGAAAAGATTTTAGCTGCTATTGCGCGAATTGGTCGAAAAGCAGCTGGCAAAAGACGAATGAAAGAGTTGTCATTGAAAAGCACATCGCAGTGGTTCGATCGAATAACAACAACAACCCTGAAATAAAATAAATCATTAAAAATTCAATGTATATAAATCATCTATAAAACGTATCAACATAAAGTAATATCATGATAATTGAAGATGCATATATTTATCTATCTATCTATCTATCTATCTATATATCTATATATCCATCCATCTTCTCAAGGCACCAATTCCAGGACTATTATTGTTTCTAATCTAATGAAGAAAAACATAATGGAAGTGAAAAATTATCCAAAAACATATTTGTGAACAGAAGAAAATGAAATTTAAAACTATAAATTTACAAAAGTTTTCCAATGCGACATTAAAAGAATTTATAAAACTATAAATTTCACGACCATTGTACCCATCTAAACTTTTCATTGGACTATTTTCTTAAAATTATCACCAGTTAAAAATGATTAATGATATTTTCAAAAGTGAAAATGCTATTTTCAATAGTAATAAAATCAGCACCAAATGTTTGCTGCAAAAGTGTTATGTTGATGCATGGAGAAAAGCAGAAAGAGAGTAAAAAAAAGTTTCCATTTCCACGTACCACGAAAGCGAGTCTTCGATCAACGATTCAAATGCTCGAAGTATAGCTTTTTCTAGTGCAGTTTTGTCTTCGCAATCTTCCTTTTTAAAATGAACACTCAACTCGTCAATGATAAAATTAGAATCAGCAATCTCTTTTCCATTCAATTCAACAAATGGCAGCTGGCCTTTCTTCGACGTGTTGGTCATGTCGACAGCAATGCTCTGCAATATACGACATAATCAGATAATATTTATAAGAAATAAAAATTATGCAAACTGATGCAACTCATATTTTTTTCCTTGGTTTTGCAAAAATGCATGTAAAAGTTCAAGAAAGTCCCATTCTCTATTGTTTGAGTGGATGGACACACCCTCGGTTGAGCATGATGCAGTTTTTGATCAAATTCACTTAATTTATTCTAGTCGTATTTTGTTTCATTGAAAAATTTTCCAAATAAAATTCTTCTGTTATTTCTTTTTGACAATTCAATTTCAAACCTTAACACTATATGTACAGTATATCTGTATATAATATACGTGTGTGTGTGCGCTGGCTATAGCTAATCCACACTTGCAAGATCATCATATAGTTTCAATCCAATTTCAATTCTTCAGTAAATTTTAAAATTCAGTAAAATAAAAAGAATACTGTATCACACTATATATAGTATAATATATATATATATATATATATTATACTTCTTCTGCTATTCGCATAATCATCGCCCACTAAATTTTCCCTTCAATAGCCCCCAGATATTTGCTTGATAAATTTGCAACAAAAAATTCATTAGCTTCTAGAATAGAAAAGAGTTTTTCAAAGGAAAATATCAAAAATGACATTTCAAAATATTCAGTGTAGCAGATGCTTCTTTCAAAAAAAGAAAAAAAGAAAATAGGAAATGCTAAATTGACTGTTTTTGAATTTCCAGATGTGTCAGCTGTACTTCTTTTTCAAATATTCAGCTTAAGCAAACAGGAAATTGTTGGTGAATTAAGCTTTATTGTATAACGTTTTACAGAAAACTTCCGGGAAATGGAAATATTGCAATCATACAAATGAAGTTGCATTCGCAAATACACACAACATTCAAGTGTATCCCATCCTCCCCCCCCCCTCACGTCTGCTTTGTTTACAATGTGTTACACAGGAATGCATGACATGCGACCCAGCTTTGCAAAAGCTCAAACACTACTTGAAACTGTTTAACCCATGTGCATTCCACGAGGTTGGAATTTTGCACATTTGCAATGAGCAAGCTTTTGGCACCACAATGGAATGCAAAATCAGCCTGCATGCTGATATTTTTGCATGTGTCATTTTTTTGCTTTTGCTTGTTGTAGTTCAAAATCACTTTGGAATTTGGATTATTTCAGTTTTTTTTTGAAAAATACTTTCAACGAGAAAAATGTAAAACGTGAAAAAGTATCTGTTAGTAGCTGGGAGAAATTTTTCTTGCCAATGTGCAATAGAATGCTTTAATTGTCAGAATGAAAAATTGTGAACATTTTTGCCAAGAATTTCTGGTATTTCACCAAAGTGCATGCCGTAAATTGAAATAATTCCCCCCCCCCCACCAGCCCAACCCCTCCGTACATCTCCAGCCCCACAACGCTTTCCGCAATTTCCCCCTCTGAAAATTGATCTTGGCCTTACAGATTGCCATTTTTGATAATGGAAACAAAAACCCGACTACGTCAAAAAGGTCAGCTCAGTGAGATAATGACAAGCGATAGCACAAGGCGAGAATTTTAAGGATCAAGTTTTGCAACATTATCAGTCTCACTAGCTTGTTACAATATTACTACTACGATGGTGGATATTTTTCCAAACAGCATCTCATAAGCGCATATTCTCATAAATATTATTATCATGGAAAGATATATTAAATTCAAACAAGCTAAACAGAATAAAACACAAAAAATTCAAAATTCTCTGCTTTTTATGATGAAATAAAAATTGCAACTCAGAACTATTTTACATAAACATGCAACAGCATTACATTTTACAAATGTTGCTTTATTGAACAAAAGTATTATTCAGCTGTTGGTGAGAAATTCTTCACGCCCATAATTAATACATCACTGCAACAATTCAATAATATATATATACATTTTCATTTTGCAACAAGTTACAAATGATTGTGAGTCATTGAATAAAACAATTTTTGTTAAAACATTTGCTATTGTTATTCAGTGAGATTTTTTGAGAAAAAACAGCATTTAAAAATAGTAAACTCAACAGTTGTGCATTTACACAATGCAGTTTTATGATATTAACTAACAATAATTAATAGTGTGATGGGATAGAAGAATTCGAAAAGAAGAATTTAAATAGTTTTCTTTAACATCATTTTGCAATTAAAAATTTGTAGTGTGACATTAAAATTGTAATATAATATTTATGATGACTTCCATGCTATGATTCATTTATCTTGTATAATTAGCTTCAGTATTTTGTCTCTTATTAGATGATGAGTAGAGCAGGTTTTTAATGATCGACACTGTCCATTTTTAAATTGATCTACAACCGGTATAGTTACCTTTTGATGACCAGCTATATAACAAATTTTGAAACAGCTGCTTGATGATATTAAATAAATAAATAAATATATGTATTTGTAAAATCTTCAATCTTTAAATAGTTGATACGAAAGAATCGATTTAATAGGCTATGCGTAAATTCATCAGTTTATCGCCCCCGCACGAATGATTCATCTCAATGAAAATGATTCATCATGATTTAGAATGCAGAAAACGATTGTTCAGAAGGGAAGGAAAAATCAAGAAAAATTAGACAACCGCGGCTGAAAATTGACTAACAACAATGTGGAACACAACCTCGGCCGGCTTATGCACGAGCGCAGGACTGAGGTCCAATTAAGCGACGCCAGCTAAGCAATGATTAATTAAATTGCCCGAGCATGCGTTGCAGACTTGACTAATCGTTTGTTTAGCCAGGGAGCCAAAGGAGAAGAGATAAGAACGACAACGGAATATGAATAGAAAAGAGAAAGAAAAGCACTCTCATTTCATTTATATCAGTAAGCTGAGAAAATGATTTGCACGCAACGGTAAGAGACCTTGACCGAAACCTAGCCCAAAAATATATGATTGTAGAGGCGGGCCGCCTTGACCCTTCGAAACTCACCTCATATGGAATTTCGTTCATGCGAAGCCAGGTTTCCAACTTCAGTGAAAATGGTGAGATGTTCGGGATATAAGTGGAACGTGGTGGCTGGAACAAATAAACCATTTCCTCTTTGTAATCCACTTTATGCAACGAGCGATTACGACCAACCATTGTCTTTGAATTCTTTCTATCTAAATGCAGTAAAACAATTATAACATACAGAAATGTGCTGTAAAATTATGAATAACAAAATTTGAAAATAAAAAAGACGACATAAATGTGTATGTATATCTATGCAACGTCGCTCTCTATATATATATATATATATATAGATATACATCTCACTTCATACATGTGTATATGTGTGTATTCATATGATAGGTGCGTATGTAGAAAGTGAGAGAGCTCAGACAAAAGAGAACAAGCTGCTGACCCAAAACAACACGAAATGAAAGCTGACTTTGATAACGCTTATTTAAATGGCATCAAAGTAGGCGGAGTCAGCGTTTTTGGCTTCAACCAATAAATTGCACAACAGAGTTTTGGAAAACTTGTTAAACAGACCAATGATTGGTCGCCTGTTGCTGTTTCGATACACAATTAGTTGGCGTCGTGCCGGCGCCGGTTATCTTATTTCTTGACGAAGCCGTTAAGCTGGAGAAGGAAAAGATAAATCTCTTTTCGACGGCTAGAAATTGATTTTCCTCAAGCACTATATAATTAGACAACGCTCAAATAACGTAAACGGTGTCCAAAAGGCAGATGCTACTTTGGGAGGATCTAATTTTGCCAAATTTCCGAAAATGCACAGCCAATTTATAATCTTGGTTCGACTTTTCTGCCTGAGGCATTTATTCTGATTTATCCAAAATTCACATTTTGCCCTTGTTGTGTGTTACTGCTTTTCCGCAATATCGACAACAAGAGCATTGCAAATTTGCTGCTGTAAAGGAAATTTGATTTCAAAGTGCCAAATAGTTGAATATCTCCGTAATACATCTCCATTTCAACTTTTGAACTCTGCCCCTGTTGAATCAGAGATTTTGTAATGATCTGTTTTTGAAAACAGTTTAGAAAACAATGAAATAAATGAAAATGAAAATTTTCTCATAACAATGCCAAACACAACAACCGCAGAACAGTGCATATTATTCTTGTCAAGCTTATTTCACATTGCTCAACCGGTGCCTGCTTTGCTAGCCATATGGCGGATTATCGATTTTATCCGCCGACCATTGCATTTTATACAGTGCAGCATTATAACAACAGCTGTTCCGTTGGGAGAATTAGTGTTGGCATTGCAAAATGAAAAACCATTTCTTACAACAGCCTTTCGCGACCTCCCAATTTGACAACCTTTAATCCCATTGCATACAATGATTATTAGTAGCTATGCAAGAAGTGATCAGAAAATGAAAACATTTTTATTATTTCAATGAATTTTCCAAATTCACTTTAAACATATTTTTTGAATGCAAATTTCTAACAATACAATTCACAGTTGCTGTAGTATTGTAATTGTAGTTATAATTGATATATATATCAACAACAATTGAATTAAAAGAAATTAAAATAATAATAATACTTTACAAAGTTTATGTTACTTTTGATTTTAATCATTCATTGAAATGCAATCAAAAAAGTTTCACAGTGGTGAGATTTTAAAGAAACTTTTTTCATCCCGAACAATGATGCTTCATATCAAAGCTGCAAAAATTCCAAGCTAAGATACGCATACGTTGGCAAAATTTGAAATGTGTTTCAATGCAGCTTTTTACTAGTGATTGGGAAATTTGCAATAAATAAAAAAAAAGAAAAGAAAAGAAAAGTAGCACAGTGTTGAACAGCTTGATGCAGAACAATAAGACACGTCCGGCGCAGTCTTTTCAACACTTGCCACTTCTTTGACATTATTTCCAATGCTTAAACTAAATTTGAAATTTTCAAAAAGAACAGCAATATATTTTCTTCACTTGACTTGTAGTCCATTTGATGATTTCATTGTTTACTTTTATTTTGCATTTCAATGCTGTTCACTGATTAGCAATTCAACATTTGCATAACAGTGATTAATCATAGCTCATTGTGAAACAGCATCTCGTCGACACTGAATTTTTTTCCAATTGCTAACAACAAATTTGGAATTTGCAACTGACATTTGAAATCACTTATTCTTTTTCTTTTGTTACTATTATTATTTTTATTATTTTTACCAAGTGCAATTTGTTTGTATGTAACATTATGAAAAGCATTCACAAAGCAAAAGCAGAACAAACATAGTTAATCTGTTATTCTCTATTTTTTTTTGGAAAAAATTATATTACAAATTTAACAATATTAATAATTGTATTGTGATTTGTTAACATTTGTTATAATTATACTTGTTAAATGTGAATACACCAGTTCATATAATTCACAAAAGAACGTTGATGAACTTCAGAGAGCACTACTTTAAAATGCATCTTTTGCTGTTGCAATTGTAAAAGAATTCATTTTTGAACAATAATTTTTCAAAACTATTAAAATACAGTATTGATTGTAAAAAGTGACAAAAATAGTGAATAAACACTGTGATTCAGACAACTACATTAAAATGCAAGATTGATGTGCCGTTGAAAGTAAATATTCATTACTTCACAATGATGACTGTACAAAAATAAATTGTTGTGAATCATAGTTTAAAATTATTTTAAACAAAGTAAAACAAATTATTCAATGAATCACTTCCTGATGATGGTGATGAATATGATGGCTCGAAAAAAAAACGGCAAATATAACCAAAAGTATTATTATTACATTATGAAATGCTTTATTTCATGTCAGCAACCAATCAATCAATGTAGTTATCATTTTATAGTTAATTTCAATCTATACAATTATACAAAAGAAAGAACTTTTATTAAAGACAAAAATTAGCTTAAATTATTACAGGGACACAGGACTTTGTTCTTATTATTAACTACTGCACGTTTTATTGAATTCGAAAAAAAACAATTAAAGAAAGTTGATTTTCTTAAGTTTGAAGCCAACATTTGCATGCATTTATTATTCAAATACATCTTGAATAATTATATCAATGAGTTATAATTTTAATGGAATATCATGTTTTTAATGAATATAATTTTAATGATAATCAAATTTCAAACGATGCTTCACCAAATAGAGGTAAAGTGTGAAAAAGCATGTAGATTTGGTGAAATCAAGAATGAAACAATTTTGTTTTCTGAAACTGAAATCAATAACAATGGCATTTAATAATACATTTTCATATGCAGTTCCTAATTCAGTATTTCATTATTGTCTTCAGCCATTAATAGCGCAATCAAATGAAGTACCTTAAATAAGTAATATATTTGTATTTTATTTTGAGTAATTTCTAAGAAAGTTATTCGTTCACGTTTAGTAAATTTTAGCTCTGCTCATCAATGCTAGCACACAGTGAAATAAAAATCCAAAATGACTCATTCCCTTTGTATAAGGAAGGAAAATAAAAATCGATTTTTTCCCTCTTCCCGTACGAAGAAATAAAAGCAGTTTCTCCATAACTAATGCCATAAGGAAGCATGACTGTTGCTGCTTGTCTTGTTGTTGAACCTTTGTAATATCTTTAATTTATCCGTTTCATGTCAAGCATAAGAAATGATATACTGATAAATAAATTATGATCATTGCTGTCGTTAACTGCTCTTTTTTTGCCTACTTGAAAATTTTTGACCATGAATTTAATCGCACATTTGATACGTACAATTAGATATATTGATTGATTTTGTCGATGCAAATAAAAAATATTCTACCATTTAAAAAGATCTCTCTTATTATTAATAAATATACGTTCTGCTAAACTGCTTGAGGATGGTTTTCCAAAACAGCCATAGAAATAACATTCAGTCTTGTTAATCAACAAGATAGCATTTCTTCAACGTATCTCAAATTTTTAATTTTTACAATTTTCTGGCAGAATAATGAATGCAAAATGAATGGATAGCTTTATTCAATTTTCTTTACTAATAAAAATTCAAAAATTTTCTTCTACTTCTAATTTCTACTTTAATTCAATAATTCTTTCTCGTTAGTTTTTAATAAAGCATAATAACAAAAGAAAAATATGATTTTTCTTCAAAAGAAATATTGAAACATATCAATTAAACAAAAATACATTTAAAAATTCTTCCTTTTTATTGCAACACATTATCGCATGATCACATGATAAAGCTTTGGAAAATGGTACCTCTCTATTCTATGTTGTACGATTCAAAGACGGGATAAAAAGTACAAAAAATAAAGTGAACAATACAATTTATAAATTAATTAAACTTTTGAAGTTATTGAAAAAAGTGCATCAGATGTGTTAACGATATAACAGCAGAAAGAAATATTAGTGATGCAATTATTTTATTTTGGGAATACATTTCATCCCATAAATTTTATTCCAAGAATTTCTAAATAATACTAAATGCATTCCCAAAACTGACAAGTTGATATATTTTTCCTAAAAGGAATTTTATCTGAAAAAAAAGATATGCATGTGATATGCAAAATGTGTGAATATGTAAAAATTGTGTTTTGACGTTTTCAAAAATAATATGTATGGAATAAAAAGATATCTATATTTAGAAGTATAAAGTGAAAATTATTTCAAGTCGATCATTTTAATTTATTATTTATTTAAAAAATAAAGTAATTAAATATATGGATTATTGTTCTAGATGTCAAACAACTGCGCAGTTTCTTCTTTTGATATTTTTCATTTTCTTTATAAAGCATTGCGTTCGACAATCAATAATTTAAATACAGCTCTTCTATCAGATACGAAACCCCAGTTGATGCTTACTATTTTCATTGCAAAATAATTAGCAGCAATGCAAAAGCGAGAACGAAATTATTTCGAAATAATGAAATTTTGCTTTCCGTTAATGTGAACCTACAAATAGCTATTGACTGCAGAAAGGTGGTTAGCTAGCTGACAAACTGTTCAACATGAGTAGATGTAGTCGAAATAAAAGATATTACAAATAATTGTATTCAATGCAACTTTCAAAGTAGGTCTGAATTATGGGAAAAACAAAAAAAGAAACATAATTCAATTATCATGCCGAATTTCTTATCATCCAAATGCACATCTACAACCCAGCTCAGAAAGAATAAAATTTAAATTAAGCACAACTTTCGCTTCTTTCTTTCTGATTTATTTATCAAGCTGAAACTTTACATGTGTCAGTTATTATTAATCGTGGAAAATATTTCTGTCAACTGTAATGAGTAGAAAATAATATCATTTCAATTTAATTCTAAATTATGTTACATAGCTACGTATTTGTTAATAATGCTTATTTTTCATTTCAATCACTAAATTCTTTCAATAAACAAACAATAGAAATTATGCTCTTAAATCAAATATTTAAAATTGAACATTGCTAATAAGATAAAATTACGATTGTATGAAAAAGTTTCATCTATTCTTTCGAAGGAAACAAATCACAAATGCATCTGCAATTGTGTCGGCTGCCTGTCAACTACCTGTTCTTTCGTGCGTTTCATTAATTTAAAATCCGTCTGCTTAAACAATGACAGTTAACATTGATTTATATGAAGCATTGAATTAGCAACCAGGGCATCGTGATATGTGTCATTCAAATCAAGAACAAAATGATAAAACAGCAAAATAGCAAAATCAAATAAGCACACAAACTTTATACTTTTATCTTTTACAAAGTTAACACTCATATATGAATATAGATGATATTCTAGGAATAAAATTAAAAAAAAAACCAAAAATGCAATGTTATATTAAAAATAACATGTGATAAATGTAAAAATAACATACTTTCAGTTAAGTTTCGTTTTTGCATTTTGATTGATGCAAAGCTGCATGTGGACATATAGAAAAATTCAAACAATTTGAACAATTAGGATTGACCGGGAGGCAAATAGTTTGCCCAAATCCAACTAACAACTTGTTAATCTGTGGCCAATGGCTTTTCGGAAGCCAATTTTCTAGTCCTTTTCGTGTTTGTTCAGGCTGTTTAGTTGGCGAAGGCAACCAACCCAAACGATTCGAAATACGATGCACATGGGTATCAACGGCAATACCTTCACATTGGTTCCAAGCGGTCAGCATGGTAAGTAGTGCCATTTTCGGTCCAACGCCTGGCAATTGGCACAACTCGTCCACACTTTTCGGAATATCTCCATCGTATTGACTTTGCAAAATTTCTGTGGTCTTCTTAATATACTTTGCTTTGCTTTTACAAAATCCCACCGGATAAATCAGTTCAGCTAAATCGGATTCATCGGTTTGAAGAATCTTGTTCACTGAACAACCGTATTTCTTCAGACTGGTCATTGCTGCCGCGGTAATTTCATCTTTTGTCTGACTGGACAGCATCAACGAAAGAAGAATTTGGTATCGTTTTGTTTTCTCATCTGCGCCTGGATCAAACAGCTTTGAACAGCCAACTGTGTCCACCGGTGCCAAACGTTGAGCTCTCATTTTTTGGATATTTTCAAACTGTGCTTTCCAGTGCGGAGGAGTCCACTGTGAAATCACTTTTTTTGACGACATTTCTGCTTCTAAAACTGATTCTATATCCGTTGCACAGTCCACTTTCCGCGTACAAGCTCGTTTTGGACGACTCTGAATGTGTTGAACAACTTCTGAAGTTTTCTTTGCAGTCCCTTTTTCTTTTGGCATAACTGCAACTTCTGAAATTGAAAATTTTTGTTCGTATGAAAGCAGCTTACAAGATGAACAAAATAAATTCTCAAAAAAACTGATTACAGAAATCCTATGCGCTATATCAATTAATTCACAAAAAATACTGAGAATATTATTGTTTAAAACTTTATGCAGATTTAACTTAACATCCCTAAGCAAATTTTCGAAACATTTACAGTAAGAAAAATTGAACCTGTATTACAGTACCGTACCATTCAAGACTGATACGGCAGATACATAAAAATAATTCGTAATAATTAAGCCTCATAATGTGGTCGCATTTTGTGTGAAGAAGCTATAAAATTAAAAATAATTACCAATGATTTTTTCAAATTTGATAAGCGTTTATGATCGTTTTATAAATGCACATAAAATAAGTTCAAAGCGACAGTAGAAAATGCAAACAGTTATTAATTCGTCACAAAATACTTTACTTCATTACAAAACTAATTCATTCATGCAAAAAAAGCTATTAAATGCTGAAAAGTTATGCAACACAAAGCTTCAAATTACCTAGGCTGAAAATGAACACTAGCTTATCAGTGAAAAACGTTAGTGATCAAATGATGCTTATAAGTGAAGCTTTCGACTTACTGATTTTTAAGTTGCCGTCATAAATAAGATAAAATAGTAATAATAAGTTAAGTAACCGTCATAAATAAGATAAAATGTTGCACTTTTTTTCCAAAAGTTATAACAACTTAGGAAAAGCTAAATATTTCGTTACAGTTTGACAATCAAGTTAACTTTTTTATTAATAAAAAATTCATCTCATTGTGAATTTGACTTTATTTATTGATTTACTTTCTTCTCTCGTTAGAACGCACTTTTAGTTTACAATATGGATAGCCAAATTAATTTTATTTCAAAAGATTATCAATTACAAAAATATAATCCTCTAAAACAAATTTCGCATAATTTCGCAAATTAAGTTTTACCAGCAGTTGTAGGAGTAGTAGTGGTGGTGGTGGTGGTGGTAGTAATGTATTCCTATTTCAGCTCAGTCTTTCAATTATACAGCAAATATGTTTGTCTTGCTTCGCCGAACTTCATTTTTATTTTAATCTGTATGTTATTCCATATTTCTGAAACAATATAATTTTTTTCGCCGCTAATGTGCTTTCAATAATTCAACTTTGCTAGCGTTGTATGTAACAATGCCGTCAACGTACGGTAAAACATAAACGTACAATAATTCTGTGCAATTCATAATCTTTGTCATTTCCTTGTAGAATGAGAGTGCGATTTATGCTTTTTTTTCTTTTTTCTTGAAGAACTATGCCTGTGCGAACGCTTTTCCTTCGGTACACACTCAGGAGACGATGCTACAGTATTTGAACTGAATGCAAACAAAGTAAACAAACAAACAAACAAAAACACCCTACCATCTTGTTCCTGATATTCAGGTGGCAATGCCGGACCAAAGAACAACGACTCCATTGGATCAGCAGTTGGTTCGGGTGACTTTTCAACCATCGTATTTTTTGAAGTACTCATTTGTTGTTCCACGACAGCATTTTCAGTTAATTTCTGATAAAATGCATTTTCGACAATTTTTTCTTCAACTTTTTTATCTTCTTCAACTTTTTTCTCTTCTTCAACTTCATCCAATTCTTCTTCTACATCAGATTCGTCACTTTCAAAAATACATTTGAAAAGAGACATCGGCGGACGTTGTTCTTCTTCTTGTTCAATTTCACGTTCAACTGCATCACTTTTTTCAACTTGTTCTTCACTTTTCTTCATCAACCCAACCCCAATATTCTCTGCCTCTTTTTTCACTGGTATCTGCTTAGAAACAGCAGCTTCTGAACAAAATACACTACATTGCAATCAAGAGGCCACATTTATTCACCAACTACACTGATTACCTTCCACGGTTGAATGGACAGCTCTGTCGTGTCTCTTGGCCAAAGTTTGAACAGTTGAAGCATCCAATTCCAATCCAAGCATGAACAACGGCTTCGTCTGTTTCTTGAGCATCGGTACCCCAACCAACGAAGACCTGAACAATGGTTGAAATGCAATATTAAAACACAAGCACACAGCAAAATCAACGAACTCTGGATAAGGATTCGGCACATTGAAACGTTTGCAAAGTTGTCGGTCTGGATGCCAAGGCCAGCTTTCTCTGGTTAATAAGCCAAACATCTTCATCTGCACCGCTTTCATTTTATCATCTTCCTCTTTCTGACAATTACAATCATACAGTAAGAAAAAAAACCAACAAGCAATATTAAAAATTAAAATCAAGTACCAATTTCACGTCATCTTCTTCATGCTTTGCGTGCGTGAATTTCGATTTCAAACGTTCAGCAAAAAACTGACTAATCGCCGGACTAGCCAACGGTTTCGCTCGTTTCTTCGTTTCATCAAACGCCTGGCGCATGTCTTCGCTTAAATATTGAAAAAATTCGTTCATTTCCGCCTCCCATTGCACTTCATTCAACTCTTCTGGACGAGTCATTGGACATCCTGGAAAAGTTACAAATATTCAATAGCTTTTTCGTCAAAAATCATTCTTGCTTTCAACGTTGCAACAGCACAAGCTAAAATTACTTCTTTTCAAATATGTCAAAAATTGAGTAAAACGTTCCTGCTTAGCTGGCTGATCAGGAAATGGAATCAACTGTTGTTTCACTTCTTTATCCAAAGATGCAACGTCTTTGCTCAACGACACACCAACCCCGGATTCATTGTTCTTCAATTTATACGAACGGTGCTTTTCTTCAAGCTTCTTCTCCGTACTGGCCTTCACATGCATTAGACGACTTCGATCCTTTGGTAATAAATAATCAAAAACTGATTTTGCTTTATCAAGCACCAGTTCCCTTTCAAATGGAGTTTTCGTTGTCAATGCTGTCGAAGGAACACTGCTTGAGCAAGCTGCTTTTGGTTTAAAATCTGGTGGAACTTTAGGCGGAGGAAAAAACACTTGATTCGTTTGCTTTTTCACGCTCAGCACAAACTCAAAGCTGACTTCTAAAACATGAAAAATGCACTAATAATTCAATTCGCAAAGCCAAAGCTAATTTAAAAATTATCTAAAAATTACGAAAGTTGTCTGCAGCTTCAGTAACACCGCCAATAACAAAATCATATTTCGACAAATCTTCGCCTATGTAAATATCTGCATCATCTTCTTCAAAAGCACCAACGCCAAACGCCTAAACACTAATAATAACATAAACAATGCATAGATGTTATTGCAATTTTTTACCTGTCCTGAAATTCCTTTTGATTTTTCATTATCAGAAATTCCTGAAGTTTTAGTAAAAGTATCCTTTGCTGAACTGTCACTAGAAAGGCCCTTGTAGCCCAAACCATGAAAATCAGTCTTTGGCAGAAATCTTATCATCTCTACGTCATCAGCTGATACAGCATACTTTTGAGTAGAAGAAACAGATTCCAATTCTGCACTTCGCTAAACAACAGAAATTATATAACTGAGTGTTATACTTTTGTGTACAAATTCTCACACTGCTTTCTTCAATGAGATCTGCTGGCAAAGAACAACCGTACACTTTTATTTGTTCATCTAAAAATAAATTATTATATTCACATTCAATATGCAATAACTTATGTAAATTGCCTTTCTCCTCAACTGTGGATGAATTCTTAACCAATAACTTCGGACCAACGCCCCTTCCTGGCCTCCATCCCATACGTCGCATCAACTTCATGCCAAAAGTATCACTACATCAACACAAAAATATTGCCATATTAAATTTCTCTAATTAATTAATTTTCCATTCAATTGTTAAAAGTTCTCATTGCAAATTACTTCACTGGACGAATAAGATCGGAAAGTTTAGTGCATTCGGCAAACAATTCCGTGTGATCCCATGCCATTCGTCGTTTTACAGTTTGAACATTACTTTGGTCGGAATACTCATGAGTAGTACGTATTTCTCTAGGAGCAATTCCAAATTCACTAAAATCCTAAAAATTGTTTTCAATACACAACGCATCTGAATATTAATGTTCAACTGTACTGACGCACTTCGTTATCCATAAAATCTTCCGGTCGCTGAACGCATTTCTCATGACGACGAGTACGACTCGATTTAAAACTCGATGGAGCCCATCCTAAAAATAATATTTCATCATTATAAGAAATAAAATAATCTTTACCATGCGTGAACGTTCGTCAACATCACGGCACAAAAAAAATGCTCAACAATACCTTCTTTTGTGTCGACAGTATTGAAATAACCTGCAGAAAAACCACCAGTAAATGCACCATGAAAACGTCTTCGACCTTTCTCATCGGTAACAATTTGACTTTCTATAGACAAAGGCTTCTTCGCAATGCCTTCTCCTGAAATGCATTTATGTGAGCACAAAGCTGAAATTTGAAAATTTTCAAAAAAACATACCTTCTTCAACATCATCAAATGGTTTCCCATACGGGCACAATGAATGAGCACTCATTTTTCAGATTTGTAAAGCATTAAAAATTAAACTATGCTTTACTGGATATAGTCTTAAAATAACAAGTAAAGCTAAAAACATTTTACGAGTATTATTAAATGTGCGGTTGCGCGAATTCTGTTTTCTGCAAAATACCACGGTTAATAAACCAACGCCGAAAGTGCTGATCAAATCTGAACAGATAAAAAATGCTTATATAACACACTTTCAAAATTTACATTGGAAATGCTATATAAAATTCTCTGTAAAATTCATATTTCATTGACAAACAAAAAACAATTAACAAAAAAGTATTTCTGATTATCAAGATCAAATTTGGTACTGTAAAATATGACAAATGTAATATTGAAATGAATTACTCAAAAGCAAATCAAAATAAATTATTGCAAATGAAGTAGTTACCAAAAAAATGCTGATAATACGCAGTATGATAAAAAAACCTGAAGAAGCATAAAATAACTAAAATTAGATGTCTTCGTCACCAATGGGTTAACTAATTGGTCAGATTTTACAGGCTAACATGGTGGCTGCTTTTGACCTACTTCTGTCATTGTCCATGTAGTTTTTCTTATTGAATGAGTGTGCCTCATTCAATGCTCGCAGTGTTAAAGTTTATTTTCAGCATTTTTTAACACAGTTCAGCAATCACTCATATTTTACATGTTTGTTTTAATGTATGCTAGTTCATAGCAAACTTTAACATTTTAATTTTCAAAGTAGATTAAGATTGATGTAGGATGGAAGATGAAGGATGAAAGTTAAACATTAAATTTTAACATCAACGCACTTTCCGTCTTATCACTTTATAATAAATTGGATAAAACAAATAATTCCAACTAGATAGAAGGCAGTAGCGTTTAAATGTCTTGCGTTTCCGTAGCTATGTGCGCATTGGAAATGATTAACAAAGCGTTAATTACAGATTTCGCAGTTTTGTCTTACTTGAGGAAAGCAAAAAAGCTCAAATAAACTGGCTACTTCAGAATAATAGACATTTTTAATAAACAATAACAAAATATTCATAACAGGATAACCAACATTGACGCAAAACATATATATCATATGATGATCACACAAATATAATATTTAGCCAGGAATCGATGTATCCTCTTTCAGCGCAGCTACAGCATTTCATTGATCAATTTGCTGAATTCGCAACTGTGCCACACATTTCTGAACCCGTTTACTGACAATAAATAAGCTATAATCGCCGTTTACATGCATTTCACCGAAATCCTCTCCATTGAGAGACTGTTTTCCATTGTTACTCATGCTGCTTTCTTCGGAACTAAGCAGTAATGTCAGAAACCCACGTTTTCTGAAAACGATATTCAAGTATACAGCATGATACCGATATGCTGCCACTGGATAAACGCAATTTGATTCCATCATAATTTGACAAGCCAACTGGCATTCCCTATACGGATTTTACCATCCCATTGAACAGATCACCGCAGGTGGAAGGTTTAGATGAAATCACCTTCTGGCTAGCGTAGATTGAATTCTTCTTCGCGTTCCGCATTGGGTTGTAAGCATGTAAACGCTTCATGGTGAGCCCGTTGTGGCTGTTTTTCTAAATGTGTGTGATGATCGTGGAGAACGCACCATGACGATCAAAACTACCAGTATCGCGCAACAATTTTTCATTCCATTCAACTCTGTTCGCTCCGAGCCACATCATTTCTTCACTTTAATGAGCCTTCTTATTTCAAGCACATCACCCAATCGTTTACACTTCAAAATTCCATTATGACGCTTGCACAACCGTGATATTAGTGCAAATGACGTCATAGAATTTTCCTTTATGTGAATCAATATTGTCATTGATCTGACCGATCATGAGACATATTGATCTTCACTGTAACGCAATATCATGTTTCAGCAGATACAACCTGGTCTGCAAGATAACAGAAATCAGAAGCACAATGAGCTTACACTCTTACATGTTCATCATGCTATAAACACGTCACTCGCGTGTTTTGCTGGTGCATTACTGTAATCTGATTTACTGTATTTTGATTTGCAGGTGTATTACAGTAATCTGACGATTCCTGTAATTTGATAATATATTTTGCGCATTTTGTCCCTCGTAATTATTTAATAACCTGAAAATAATCTGAGATACATAGACATTTATTAAAAGTTTATAATGATGAACGCTTAGCTAGTTCAGATAAGCAATGTTATGCATTTCTGGTTCACATAATTCTGTTACAAAAAGTAATGCATTTTATAGTTGAATAAAAAAATTAGCAATTCAGTGATAATTGCTGTTTGAAAATCATTGTATAAAAATTGCATTTAAAAGATTATGCTGCATGAAATCGTTACTGTAACAAATAGCAATCAAGCATAAATCACAATAATGAATTTTTGCAGATACAAAAATAAAACTTACTGAACACCGAGTTTTATATTTCTGACAGTTTAATCATTTATGACATTTATTATTTTTTGAAATTTTTAAATTTATTACATTTGGTGTATTTTTAGTTGAACAATACAAAATATAGCACGTATAAGACAAAATGAACAGAGTATAACAAAAATTTTGTTAATGAATTGAAAATAATTAGTAAACTTTTTTGAATACAATTAGTGACGAAGAAAATAAAGTATACGGTAAATTTTTGTTGTAATTTGATTTTTGCAAATAGCTTACTGTATTTCTCTAGCGGTGATTTTGAGCTGCGTTATTTGTGTTTAGCTAGTTATCATACGTTGTTTCAGTTTTTGTTTCAGCTTAAAGTATGACAAACATTTTCGGGACAAGTTATTATAGTGGTGTGTATCATCCTTTCAATAAGAAATGTTTTAATACATCGTTTTGGTATTTGCAGAAGGTAAATATTTGGATTTATTTTCGTTATTATTTAATTTTTTTGATCAACTTTTTATTATAAAGGTGATTAATTTGTGTTTGTTGACTAATATTTAATTCCCGCTATTATTTTGTGCTGCTAACGTTAATGCATTATTTTATTTTATTGCGCCGAATTGTTTCAGGTAATTATGGTTTGTAATTCAAAAGCAAGTTGGAGGCTTTCATTAATGTTTAAACAGTGTGAAAAAAAATTTTATTGCTAAAAAACGTTAATAATTTAGATTCTGTTTCCGATGGCGTTTTTGTCATCAATTTTGTATTCGTCTTTGGCTATATGCGAAATGTTTTTAATATATACGTTATGTTTGTTTTCTTGGATGTCTCCACTTCATTCATTGATTAGTAAGCGTTTGATTGATGAGTTTGAACATGTTGTAAATGTGCTATAACTTGCAGAAGTGGTAAAAGCGATTTTCAGCTTTGAAACATTGTTTTTGGTGATTGCTGTTATCAGTATAAGTTTTATGTCTTGTTGCATTTCTGTATACGCATTGAAAGGTTTATATTTTTACTATTTATATATCCGTTTAGATGTTCCAGTGAAAAATTATTATTTAGGCCATCCCGTGGTGTTTTGGAAAGCTAGGCTGTTTAGTGTGGGCATGTTCACGGTTTCGAATATTGTATTAGATATTGCAATGGCATTCGTTGTGAAGTTGTGCTTTTCACCTTTTTACACTGAAAAGTAAAGTTCTATTATTGATGTTGGGTTTGAAAGTGATTTTTCAAAAAATTACGGTTTGTTTGTTTGTGTTGAATTTAAAAATGGAAGTGAATGACCATTTGAACGGCATTCAAATGATGTGTTGTTTTTGGTCTCGACGATTGAACTAAAATTTGAAATTTGAATTTATTATAAGAAAGAATTATCAATTGTCCAATTTGTTTGTAGTAGTGGATTTTGCATTGTGCTTGGAACTTTTTTGACAAGCAGTATGGCATCGTTTTACTTCTTCAAAGAAGGGCGTCATTTTTTATCTTTCGATGATATAGCAAACAACGTAAGTAGACCAGTTGTTAATGTTGGAATAATAATTTTCACATATTCAGAAATATGCAATACAGTTTGTCAATAAGAACAAAGATGAATTTTTGCGCATCGTTGTTTTGTTGATAAAAATTATCCTGATTACCATTACAATATGCATTATTTTCGGTTAGCATGTTGAATTATTAGTGACAAATTATGAATATAAGTTTTTAAATATTTAGATTGGCTAATCAGCGACGACGGTTTTATTGGGTAACGGGAAGAAGAAAAGGATTGAGGTTTTGTATTTTTTGAATTTGAAATGATTTGCATTTAGATGTTGTCGCTTGCCGTCTGTTGTTGCCATTTGGATCGTGTTTTTTGGCTTTTTTCGACGAAAATTGCTCGCACAAATTTGCCAAGTTGTTTTGATCGAAGTAAATAAGTAGAAATAAAAAATTATTTATTTTTTTAAAATTTCTTCTTCTAGAAACAGTTTTATATAATGAAGTAATTGATTTTCAGGCTTTGAGCTTTGAAATTCCCGGACCTCGGAAATCGATTGTTGACAATTCGAAACTTTACTTGACAGATATTTTGAAACTTCAACAACCGACTGTTTTGAAAGTATGTATTTTAGAAAATTTGATATTTTTGATAATTTGCATATTATTTATTGTTTGAAATTGTTTCAAGCTTCTGGCGTTCATCTACACGGAAATGTTGACTAGGCGTGTTACAACTTGCAGAACGTTGATGAAATTCAATCAACCAGGTGAACGCAGGGATGGAATTGAGCAATTTTCAATGATTTGAAAAAGTACATTCCAGGTTTTGTACCTTACTTGTGGATATCAATCCGTGACATCTGCTATGCTGTGTTGGGTGATTTTAATGATTTCATTGTCGAAGAAAAGTATACCAATGTAACGGAACGCATTTATGGCGGCAATGCTGCTAACAGTCACAATGTAAGCAGTTGGAGCTTCGATGGTCCGGTGCATGGTAGAAAAGAGGACGAGATCAGCATTTTGAAGGGGAAAATCCGTTCTGAAGTTTCTATACCAGGGGCATTGAAATTGTTGCCAGTGTGGTTGCGTCAATTTTGCATAACTTTCCTTTACGGTGTCAGTCCGAAAGTTTACGACGATTATCAGTTGGTGATGTGGGCTGCGAGAAGTGAGTTTGGTTTATGTGAAGAAATTTATTGAAATGTTTAATGAATTTTTTTTTTAAAATTTCAATTTTAGTCTTGACCAATGTCGTCTGTTTATCGTTCGGTGAAAATTCTCTGAGCGTTGTTCAGCTGGATGCTAATAATGCAATTCAATTATTGAAAGATTTGAACGCAGCTCTGAATTATCATATTGAGGTTTTTCCAAAACTGATGCCCAACATTCCAGGCCAGTATGGTATTCTGCAAATGTGCGCCGAGGTGAACGACGAAATTACCTGCTGCTTGAATCGCATTACCAAGACTACGGGTAAAATAATGTGAATTTTTCAATCACATTTGCATCTTTTCTTTTGCTCCTTTCAGAACTCAATCGTTGCAACTTTGGCCAATATGAAATGGTCATATGAAATGTATGGTCAATATTTTACTTATTTTTTTTAAAAAAAATCATTTTCTCACTATTATTGTGTTATCTTTGCAATCTCAATTAAAAGCTGGTCATTTCAATTTTGTTGAACAGTTACTCTGCAGTTACAAAGTATTTTCAGTTTATGAATATTTAAATATTTCTGTTTATGAAAAAACAACTTTTTTCTAAACTATTCCTACAGTATTGTATGAGAAAAAAAAACAGTAATTTCAAGTTTGAATTGGAATAAAATATTGTAATTTTTCATTTTGTCTGCAAAATAAGACAAACAGATTAAAGAGAACAATCATATTGTTGATAATGAAAAAAAAATTTAGATGTTTTTAAAATGTTTTAGAAACAAAATAATTTTGCAATACTTGATTATTCAAACTACTGTATGGTAAGAAAAAAAATTTTTGACTTGTTCAAAGAGTCACCTAAAAATCGTAATAATTCTCGGGGCGGTTGTTTTGGAAAAAATGTTTCAACGCAATGCAAGTTAACCGTACAGAACGAAGACGCGTATAGAAAATTTTGCATAAAGTTACGCTCGATTTAAACAGCGGTTGTTGGGGTTTTGTGTTTACACAAGGCGGAAAGGTTCGCATTATTGATTGAATATTGGTTTTCAAAAACCGGTTCTATTCACTGCAACATTTCAAATCGACACCTAACAACTCGAACAAAAATTTTGAACGCGATATTTTTCAGCAGAATAAAATCATACATTTTCTTTTAATTCATTCGATCAAAAAGATATTTAAATAATTATTACGTAAATTTACCCACAATTTTCATGCTGAACGTCTAAGTGAGCGATTCATCAGCGTCATTATTATTCTTCTGCTCTTCCAGCAGAATTCCATTTTCACTGGTTACTTTTGTCTCGTTCAATTCTTCAATTTCTACTTCCGGTTGTTGTTCATTGTTATCTTCAATATCACTGCGCAACTTTTTCTCAACTGGCTCATCAGAATCAATGTCATTGTCAAAAATTTCTTCTTCACCAGGTTTGGAATTTTCATCGTCAAAAATTGAACACAGTTCTTGCGTAGGGAACGTGTCAACTGCATCTAAACTATCAAAATAGAACATTCAATAATCAACAAATTCACAACATATTTTTTAATATTAAAAAAAAATTAATCAATCAAAATTAAACTTCATCACCGCCAATAAATTTCAACGACGGATAACACTTGATGCAAGTGTCGAAATCTTCCTTCCGGACGGTCTTTCGTTTGTAACCGTTGGCTATACCGCACAACTTCTTCGCGAGATCTACGCAAAAATATTGCTAAAAATAAATAGAAAATTGATTTAACATGAAAAAATAAAACTTTTCAATTAAAAACTTTCAAACAACAATTACCGCAGCTATGGCCATCGCTTCTGCTGCTTGTGTAGTGACGTTATTTATGGCCGGATCGGCTTTCATCAACCGTTTGATCTTCTTCACTGACAAATGCAAATCCATCTTTTTATCTTTGGTAAAATTTCAAATTCACTCTTTTTCACCTCAAATATACCAAAATGGTTATTCTTGTTGTGATAATGCAACAAATTATACGTTGCAACTAGCGAACAAAACAACGCCAAAACACTACTTGTGTACACTTAATGACAGTATGACACAATTTATCTTGATTTAAATTGTACAATAAGAAAATAGTGCATTTTAAATTCTTTTGTTAAAACAAAATATTTATTAATTGAATTAAGTAAGTGAAGAATTTATGAAATAAAAATGAACGAAAATTTTCCTCGAACAACCAATATACGATGACCAATTAGTGAAAATAAGGTTGTTTTACAATTTGGCTGGAATTATGCAATGTTTGCGGCTTTATCGGCTCATTTTTAGCATACGAAACGGTAACTTTATTTTTGTTCGTTTTTTCTACTTTGATGTTTGTTATTTTTGAATTTTTATTGCCTTATCACTAGTCACGACTGCTTTGTTCAAGGATGTTCGTTTGCACTTTTGCTACGCATGCTGTGGTGTGGCGCTAAATTTGACAAACAGTTCTACCAATCCGTGAGGGTAATGTATCAATTGAAAATTATTAAAAATCGAGTTTCACTTTGATTTGAATGCTAAAAGCAAAGCGAGAAATCAAAGCAGTCACTCGGTTGTTGTATCAAGTTGTCCAATTTTTGCATGATGAAAGTTCAGTACAGATTTAAGCGACAAGCAGGTTGAAGAAGTGGAATTTTTGACCTGAATCACACGAAGAAATTTACTGATGTCATGTTTAATGGTTTAATGGTGAATAATAGCCCACGTCAACAGTGCAGACGAGCGAATTTGTCTACCGATGCGCCGGCAGCGGTCAATTGTGCTACATTTTGTCAAGCGCACTGAACTGGCTTGATCGCAATCCTACAACAATGTAAATAGTCATATTTCCAATGCTCAGCTTCATCTGCCTTCTTGTAATATACAGATGCTGTAGACTTAGATACACAACGACAAGGTACGCCACGTTGGACGATGTGAACGTAATTGACCACAGAAAACCGTTACTGTTGGGTCTGGTGATCTGCTCTGTTAACAATGAACGCTAACACAATAGCAAGAAAATGCAGACAACTGCGCAGATGGCAAATGCCTTGGCATTGTAACCCTTTCTGAACACAATGCCAACAAACAGAAACGGAAGCTCAGCCAACTGCGAAAATACCAAAATGACAAAACTAGATCAACGCTATTCACTAGATCTGTTTAATCAGAACTGACCAATCAGATCCTGCAAAAATATATTTGTCCAAGGATTTTTTCAATGATAAATATGTTCAAACGATAAAAATTGCCCACTGGGATGGATAATTCAAAAAAATTTTCGTTCCAACATCTCACAACACTGTTTCAAATGTTTCAATTTACATTAAAAGGTGATGAAATCAATGATTTTACAGTATGAATAATGGAACATAAACATCATTTAAACGATATGCAACAATGTTGGAAACTTTTTTTTTCAAATATATTTTTAAAAATTTACCTCTTCATCAATTATTTATGGATTAATTTTCTAGTTTTTTTCTTTCCAGCTTCCAAAGTCGCTTGCGTTTTCAAAATTGTTCGTAAAATTCACATTACTCACAATCTAATTTAGAATGTTCCTTGGATTAATAACCACGTTATCAGTTTAGTCAGTCGCTGTTAATTTACATATGTATGTGTTTTTAATGCCATGTCAATTGTCACTCCTGTAACTGTTGTATGAAAGTGGAAATCAAGTGCAGGTACATATTATTTTATTTTATTTCATATTCTGAAATATTTTCAAATAAATAATTTCAATTGATAATTTGAAAAATGAACTCAATATTTCAGCATGGTATTCACAGGAAAGGAGCCAAATGCAGAGAAAATTCTCAAAGAAAAAATTATATTGGAACAAGTCATTTTTGACGGTGTATCGAAAACAAAGCACAGTGCTCTTGTGTCATTGTGTTCGCATCTTTTTTCCACATCAAATTTAAAAGATCTTGCAAACCGAGCAGTAGCACTTAAAAAATATATGGAAGATATATCTATGTTTCAAGACATTTCTATAGATGTTACTGCTAGCAATAAAACATTCAACGGTGTAAACGTCGTTATGAAGGTTAAAGAGCCGAAACGTTTTTTGGTAATGTCAGTGTATGTTTTTTACGTTTATTAAGTGACTGAGAAGCCAAATTGTAACTATTTAGTAAAGTAATTCAATAAGTAAGCATTAAAATCAGACGTACAAAGTGAGAGGCATTTATATCACGGATTCTGCTGTGTATTGTTAAGTTTGAAATTATCAGAGAGATCACCTTAGGACAGATGAGCATCAGCATCATTTGTTACGGTTGTAAAATTTGCGAAATTGACTGATGAATGAATGAAAGTTGCATTTATTGTTATATTTTTAGCTTCACGCAGGTGCTGGAATTAATAGTATAAATGAAACTAGTAGCTATATGCAATTGGCATGGAGGAATGCATTTGGCAGCGGAGAATTATTAAAAAGTTCCATCTCTGTTTGTCAAGAAATGAAAGCGATGTTCGATTTTGACTTTGCCAAGCCATTTTTGTCAGTCTTGAACAGCGGTATACGTTTTAATATTTACCGCAAATTGAGACCTCTTTCGCAGTGTAGTGGAATTTCGAACGACATTGGCGCCAGTATTGAACTCAGGCATGGTTTGTGGAAGAATTGGATTTATAGTTTATGTCTGATTGATTGTTGGAGGCATTTCAAAACTTCATCGGATGTGTTTCTAATCAGAGAACACGCCGGACATAGTGTGAAGAACAGTGTTGAAAATTCTCTAATCTATTGCACTTTAAATAATATGCTAATGCCTACGTCAGGGAGCTTTTTCAAGCTGAGTCAAGAATTGGCTGGGGGTTGGGGAGATGTGAATTTCATTCGTCACAGTCTTGATTTGAAGACTAATTTTCAACTGCCATTTGATATAATCAACGCGAACAGTTTATCATTTAATCACGTCATAGCCAATTCTCCCAGAACGTTGCTTTGCATGGATCGGATGTTCCTTGGCGGTTCGCAAAATTTGAGGGGATTTGCACCAAATTGTATCGGATGTCAGACGAATGGTCACTGTTTAGGAGGCTCTAGTAGTGTGTGCTTTGTTGCGCATCTTTATCGACGAATTTTTGGCGATTTCCTATATGCGCATGCTTTTGCTGCGGTTGGTAGCCTCTGGTATGCTCCTGTTTCTTTGGAACTTTCGAAACTTGTCAAAGAATTGAGCACCGGACGGCGTCGCAGTAGCATCGGCATGGGTCTGTTGTTCAAAATTGGCAGCTTTTGTCGAATTGAAATTAACTATTGTTTCCCTTTGGAATATCAAATTGAAGACAAAATACATCGTGGATTGCAAGTCGGTGCTGGTGTTTCCTTCCTATAATTATTTTGTTATGTAGATTGTTCGTTTTTTTTTATTTATTAGTTTAAAATGAGGCTGCTGAGATTATAATAGACTGCAGTTGTATTTTTCAATTTAAAAATTCAGTTCAGTCAATGCGAAATTGCTTCTGCATGTTGTTGGTTTCTTTTTCAACACTGGAGACAACTAACTAAGTTTTGCTCATTAATTTGGTAATTAAATACAATTGATGATTCCTATTTTAATTTCTATTCATAATATTATACCCGTACTTTTCTTGAAAATTGTACTTTTGTTTCCAGTCAATTTTTTTCAACTTGGATTTTGGCGCATATTTCGAATCATATTGTAAATTCTGCTCCATTCAAAATTTACAGTATGCAGTGCATGTTTTTTCTTTCAACTCATTGCAATTGAACTGCCCAAACACAAGAAATGTTAAGGTAAATGTGATTAAATTGTTTAACAAATCAAACGTTGCATTTTGTCGTCACACACACTTATTTATTTTACAAGAAGTAATCTGTTCAGAATGTTCATTAAATTTCATTTACTTTTCACACAACAATTTGAACAATAATAAAAGACATCGTTAATAAGCATTAGTTTTCTTCAATATACGTTTTTTTACAATTTCAGTATATTAATTAACTAACGAAAATGGTTTTTTGATCTTCTTAATTTTTATTATCGATAATTTGTACGCATCACGTAGTCATTATGAATGAAATGAACAATACGGTAATCACAACGAAAGTAAACAGTAAGATGTAAACAAACATTAGTTACTGTCATCACTGTTCTGTTTTTAAATTTAAATCACGTGAATTTTACATATAACTTTTCATGTAAAACTAAACAAACACAATAAATAACGCAACACTGACATTCAAAAGCAGCTTATGAAGTTAAAAATACAATGGATTATATGTAACCCAGTGTCCGCGAGGTTGCGTTTTGCCGGCATCACTTGTAGTAAACAATGACTTGTAAACTTTGCTTGCATTGGGATCGTCTTGAATACTTTTCTTTTTCCGTTTCACGTCATTTTCGGCAAATGTAGACTGCTTAACTGAACCCACATTACTGTCCGCTTCATTCTGAGCAACCGTCATACCACTAGTTCCAGCTTCAGTACCTGAAATATAAATTCATGTACATTACATTTATTTTCTGCTATTAGAAGACTATCATTTAACAATACTAAATGAATAAAATCAAATTATTCAACGCATTTACCAACTGAAACTTTAGAAGTTTTCATTCTTTTCTTCAGAATTTTCTTATTTATGCTTTCTTGGTACTTTTCAATTTCCTCATCAGTTCCGTACAACACTATTTTATCTTCCGCAGTAAACGGCATATTGCACTAAATAGAAAAACTCAATATTTGAACATGCCAGATGGCCATGAACTCACATTATGACAGTTTTGTCCTTCTATTTCTTTAAAACATTTTTCTGACAGAACGCAACCGCAAGACCATAGGAAACAAAAGCTGCAAATCAAAATTATTTTTGAACATTCAAAAAAGGAATAAATAATTTTACCGATAAATTCCATTCATTTCAAGGCCTGAAACTGGGCATATGTAAGCGGCACTTTTCAAATCCGTGTATTCACCACCTCTGTCCGCTTTTTTCTCATCATATGCAGGATTCTTCGTCAGTTTCAATTCTTTCACATCCTAAAAATTATAAAAATAAAATTTAAATTATAAAATAAAAATCAAAACATTTAAAGTTGAATGCCTTCAAAGAAGAAATGTGGTTCAATCCCTCCACTGGTGCTTCTTTTCGTTTCAACAAAGCTTCGATAACTGCTTCTTTATTGTAAAGTCTAACAATAACAAGCTTTCACAGAATATCCAATTTAAATTATATTCAAATAAATACCTTCCCAACCGACAAGCCACTATGGGTGCCTTCAAAGGTTGTTGAGTCAGTGCGCAGTGTTTCCATCGAGCTGCGGCTTTCTCATCCCGTTCAATCTAAATTATCAACATAACATTAACAGTAAAAACTTTTCTGAATCAATTTCTCTATTTAATAACATTATACCTTCTTTTCTTTCTTCTTTGTTTTCACAAGCTCACAACGCTTTGGTATTGTTCCACCATCACAACCCATTTCAAAGCTGAAATTAGTATAAAAAATGGAAATAAATTTTTAAAAAAACAGTAAAAATAAAATCAACAGCGAAGAAAACAAATATTTCACAATGAAAAACAATGTAATCAATAATAAGTGAAGCGAAGAAATGAATGAAAATTTCTTATGGTATATTTCGAATATAAAACTGTGCAACAAAATATATAAGCTTTGGCAAGAAACCAAGATAATATTAAGCTGATAAAGATAAACAACATCAGCTGTAAGCATGATCTCGCACATCCTGTTGTTTTATATACAGTAAGATAACATAATAAAGAAAAGTAGGAACAATTTCAGATACTGCATTTTTTAAAGTTACACATAATACTGATTATTTTATTATTTTATGAAGTTAAAAAAATAAAACCGTTCAAATTATGTAGTTATAAATAAAAATAAACGCATAAATTATAATTGTCACTATCATACAAAGATTTGAAATTGCATGTTGTAATTTTTTCCTTAATGAAATGAATTTACATTATTAAGACTACTTTTTATAATAATTGGCAAGTTTCAAGCTATATTACTTTTTTTAATTTATGTTTCCCGGTTTTTTTACGTCGTAACTTGCAAAATATTTCATATCATTAAAAAAATAATTATCTAAAATAATTATTTTATTTAAAAAATACTATTCTAAGTTTTTATAAGTTCATTGGCGTAAATTCTGTCTTTAATATTTTTATTATTCAGTATTGATTACATTTGAATTTGTTGGATTACTGTAACCGTAATTTTTGTTTGTTGGTTGCAGAAATACCTTTGTCGTCATGTACCACCGACTTACAACCGACAACGAAGCGAAGTAATTTTTTTTTATATCTACTATCATTATAGTTATGTTAACTTCATCAGCAGAATATATATATATATATATATACTGTAATAATGTTTTCATATGATTTTAGATGGGCTTGTTTTTATCCGGTATACATAAATGTGAAGCGTACTCTCAGTCAAGGGCGCCGAATTTCATTAGCGAATGTATGTTAATTTTGTTCACTTATCATTACTAAAAGTATTCATACTATTATTCAGGCTGTTGAAAATCCAACTTCCCAAGAAATTTATGAAATTCTTAAGAACGCTGACTTTAATGTGAAATTAGAAGTAAGAATATAATAATTTTAAAAAAATCCACGTGTTTCACGGAATAATTTATTTAATAAGAAAAAAATGCACCCACGCGAGTCGCAGCGAGATTTGCAGTTTCAAGGATGCGTGCGCTTCCAGCTGAAACATGCTGATGGCAGGCCAGTTAATCCTGATTTACCGAATCGTTGGTTTCAATATGAAGAAATTTTTTTTTATTAATATTTCATGGTTAATATTTTTTAATTTTGTTGAACAGGTGAATCAGTATTTGTTTATGCAGCTTCGTTGATACCGAAGCTGAAGTCCCGTCAAACTCGTTCTAACCTTCCGAATCAGGAATTAGCGCCCACTGGTAAACAAGCTCGTGGTAAAAAGAAGCGTGGACATCGTTAACAATTTGTTATTCCCTTGAAAGGGAAATTTGTTAATTAAAAATAAATAATTCTCTGTATGCATGTTAGTTTTTGCATTGCTGACAGTTTCGTTGCTAATTAAATAAATTGAATTTGACAGTGTTGAATGAAGAAATGAAGGAGCCGTTTCAAGAATTGAAGTCCCAGAGTTTTATAAATTCATTGTTGATAGTTGCTCAACACTAACACTAACTGTATATATTTAATATAATGTTGATTGATTTTAGATGCAATTTTCTTGAAGAAATCATTTTACAAAGGACATATGTTGAGTATTGAAACACTGTAGCCATTGACCGTGAAATCTTTTGAGAAATAACGCTAATACAAATCCTGTGCTATTCAGAAACTTACAGCAAAATTTATATTGAAATTATCATTCCAGAGGAATCAATATGACCCACAGTATTTTGTGTGCACATATTTTTGCTGAAAATTGATGCTTTCTAGCTTTGAAGAAAATGCTTAATGCAGTCAACATTATGGCTAAGATTAAGCATTATTGCAACCGACAATTTTCAATAAACTGCAATTGATAATGACAAAGTTTGTTGATAATGTGATAATTTTATTAAATATTTCAACGCAAAAACATGTCTTTATTAGTTTGAAGTCTCTTAATTTTAAAGTCCAAAATAGAAAAATTTCATAAGAGCTATAACTTTGTCAAAATGAGAATCTATCCTTTGCATTTCATTAATATTGAAAAATTATTTTTTATAATACAGTTAGCTGGTCCTTAACATTCGTGGATTTGCAATGAAATGATTGATATTATTGCAAAGATGCAGAGTAAATGAAAATTATCGTTCAATTATTACGAAAGGCCAACGATGTAAATGGAAAAATCGAATATAGCGATAACCACTTTACCAAACTGGGAGGCTAATTAAACCGCTACTAATGCTAAGATAAACAAAGATTAGGGTGAAGCAAACAAGGCATCGGTCGCACGATTCCTGAATGAATTAATGATAAGCTTAGCAACTCATCTAGACATGTCTGGAAATGCAAAACTGACCTCCCAGACTAGCACGATCCAACACAGCGTAGGAATAAGGCAAATTTTGAGTAAATACGTAACGCATTATATACTCTAGGCGCATACAATGGCTTATGCCTGCATATTATTCATGTACTGCTAGTTTGCTAAGCAGCAGTTTTCGTTTTATACTGAGCTTTGTTTTATAACTATTTACTGTTGCTGTTGATCTGTTTGCTATGGGTCGGCGCAAATTCGGGAATAAATAAAAAAATTAAGAAATGACTTTTAAAAAACATCTGTCGGACAGTCCATTCCACTCTGGCAAGGCTTGCGCACAGGAACACCTACAATTTAGACTGCTGTGCACTCAGTCGAATGAATTTAAAAAAAAGAAATATTGGATAAATGCTTAATACGCAAGTCAGCATACATTATGTGACATCCCATGCAGTTTTCGAGCAATTGCGTAAGACTGGATTGCATAAGCGGAGCTTATGAATAGATGCGGTACCGCAGGGAACAGATATACCACGAATATTGAAGAACAACTATAATTTCATAAAAGCTATAGCTGTGGCATTTTCTTGATGGGTAAAAATTAAATTTATTTTACTTTAAAAACTTGTTCAAATCGTTTAGGTTTTTGTTTCATTGAAGTCAATGTATTTTCAGCTTGAGGTGAAGGCTATGTGCTCAACAACAGAACAGTGTTACACTGTTGAAATAATCGACTTACTTTCTCTTGGATAAACTATGCCAAGAAGAGTTTTCATACTTTGCACTTTAGTCTTCCATTTAATTAGCATTTCCTTTTTTAAAATTAATAAAATCAGCAGAAATATATAATTTTAAACACCTTATAGTGCCATCGACATACTATATCTAATCATAGTTAGTGAAAATTAAGTACAAAAGTTTTGCAGAATTGTTCCCCAAGTATTTAAAAATTTTATGGGTGAGCATTGTAAAATTTGTTACTAAAATTGTCTCAATTGAATACATAATTTAATTCTAGTTAAACGCAGTTTTAATACATGTTGGAAAGTTAACTTAAAATTGTTAACTAATTAATAACATTAACAATGAAAATTATTTAAATAAAATCAGAAAAGAAGTTATTCCGAATTCGTTTCGAGCAATAACGTTCAACTTTTCTCAAATAAATATTATATAATTGATTTTTTCTTTTTCATCAAATTGTTCCTAATAAAGTCCAAAAAACTCCGTACAAACGCAAATTTTTATAATTTTGTATAAAGCCAACCATCAACTGGATTTTATAACTTTTTAAAGCAGTTAACGTAAAAAGTAGTTAAACAACGATTGTTCAAAACAAAGCTTTGTACAAAAATAGCAAAATTTCACATTTCAAATATGACAACGGAATGTTCAGGACGGGCAATTGTTTTTTCAGAAATAAGCTTAAATATTATACATTTTCATCTGTTCACTTGAACCAGTCTGTTACTTTTCAACTCATGATCTTGAGCTAATCGTCGACGATCACTGCTGTCGCTACATTGCAACTGAAATAAATATTATTTTTTTTATTATTTCATTTTATTCATCATTGCTGAAACTTACGTTTTGCTCATACCACTTTTTCCACCTGGACATGGTAAGTTTGTATTCTTGAAATTCACGACACCATTCACGATAAACTGCATTAAATTCTTGTATACTGTGAGGTTTTTGACAATTTTCTAAAAACGCACAGCAAATAAATTTTTAAATATTTGAAAATTAAAAAACAATATTCAGTACTGTCGTCAACAAATATCTGATATGAAACCAGCTTGTTTTTTTGTTGAACACATTCATACAAGCCTGCATAATCTTTGGTAATCTGAAAACATTATTAATAATTTAAAGTTTTAAATTTTAAGTAGAAAAAATAATCAAGTCATTTTACGTTCACAATAACCAATCCATTTTCTACAGTAAGCAAAAATTTTGAATCAGAAAGATCAAGAGTTCGGTTATTGAACATCCAAATTGCATCCAACCGTTCTTCAGCACTGTTAGGTAGCTTTTGGTGACACGTCAAGCTGATTGAATCACCTGGATAAAGAAGTCTTGTGAAACGACGCGTTACTTCTACACAGCTGGGTTTCAGAGGATCAGCAGATGATATTTTTATCCATCTGTAAAATATGCACAACTGATATCTTTTTTTCTGTGATTGTTAAACAGTGCACTCACTCATCACGGTAGGAAGTTCGATAACGATGGCACTGCTGTCGGATTGAATGCCAAGCACAATAAGGATCTTGAGCGCACAATATGCACGATTTGTATAAATTACATTGTGGAAGTTCGATTTGCGAAACTTCTACATCCTGAGCTATATATAAATACTGGCCCTAAAAAGTCTTAATTAAATTTGTATATAAAAATTAATATTATTTCATGACTACAGGAAGTATCTGCATTGCATGAACTGGTTCTTCATGCCTAAGTTTGTATACGGCGACAACATTTGCTTGCACATAGCTATGAGCGTCATACCATGAAACTATTTTAAATAGTTTTCCATCATCTAAAGTAGTAATGCATTATAAATAAATATGAATATATATATATATTTACATTTCAGTAAAAATTTTTACTTGATGCTGCATAAATGACAGGATAAGAGCTATCTTCTCCGACAACAATATCAACAACTAATTTTCTCAAAATCACGTCTTTTCTATAGAACAGTGGTCCTTCAGAACTGCGAAATTTATTATTTTGATGTGATACAGCTCTGTCCATCAATGTATGAGTTTTCACAAAATGTAATGTAGTATCTGACAGCGTCTTCGAATCACGAACGCACTTAAAAAATAACAAAAAATATGCTTAGCCTTCACTTGCACTTCACTTAAATTAACCATGCAACGGAGACTATCTGCAAACATTTTAAAATCTTAAAATATTTTAAAACCCAAATACAGCAACATTCGACCTGCTTAAATTTATGACAACATCATGCCATTCGAAGATTTAATAAAAATTATCTCACTTGTCCAGGTCGTGGAGTGGGCGTTTCTGTAGAAGGAAGTGCTTGCCAAACATGCAAGGGTGAGACTTGTCCTTTAAACGGGCTACTGTCAAATATAGCTTTGATTTCAGACAAAGTATACACGCAAATTGCACTTCCGGAAAATCCATTTTCCCCAGTAGAAAATGTAGCATAAAACAATGTTTCTTGATTATTTCCAGATACTTTATAAACATCCTCTTAAATATAAAAAATTTGAAATAAATCCATACAATATATATATATATTTCTTCCAAAATTCATTACGAATTTCATTGAAGTAAAATGGAAATTCTCCGGATATAGAGCAGTTTAGACGAGCTTTAAAAAATGAAGTCCATGTCTGCTTCAACAAGTTTCTACCACCAGTATCAGACTAGAATTTAATTTTTCATAGAAAAAGATAAATGAAAAATGAAAAATTCAAATACTTTGCATATACGTCCGACTCGTGAATAAATAACCGTTCCGCAAGACATGTATTCTACAGCAAGCTCTCGAAAAAAATAATACACATACCCATCTCCAACATCAAATGCAGCAACAAAATTCGGCTCTTGAACAAAAATGAAATTAGCAAAAATTATGTTTGTAAATGTAAAAAAAATACCTTTCAACCATTTTGAATCCGTATGAGCGGTACTCATATAGGGATGCATCATGTCACCTCTTTCATTTAACAAGGGAGGTCGGTATATAACACGATTGGCACCAGTGTAATCCGTTGCTGTTGCAGAATAAATGGAGGGAATTTTTCCAGGATTTCCGTGCTCTGTAAAAAAATACATTAATTGAAAAATTAATTTTTACCATGTTCAACATATTCAATTGCACCTATCCAGACAGCGGCTCCAAAATCATCCGGGTCGCTGGGACATATTGCAGCCCCACTGCTGCCCGTTTCATGCACGTGCAAAGTTGTGCTCTAAAATAAGAATGTTTTACAACTGTTTAAAGTAAAAAATAAACTTTTATTACATCAAGTATGCTTATAGTTGGATTAAGTGCATTTGTACTGCAGAGATATAAAGTTCCATCAGAACGTTTGATCACCAGTTTGACATGATTTTGACACTTTAGCTCCTGATAAAATATTTATACTTTTAGAATTTTACAATGTAATTTTTAAAATACCTGATCTCTCGTCCGAACACTACACAAAGCCAATGCTTCAGTGGTAGGTTTCAACTCAAATTCACCAAACTAGAAACGTGGGAAATTGACATTTAATAAACAGAAAGTACTTATTATCTACACAGTATTTTCATTAGCATAAAAATTATTTTAAAATATTCACCTTGTCACGTAACAGTGTGGAGTTTATGTCATTCATATTTAGCTTGTAAAATGAATTCCTGAAATGAATTGTTACAATTGTTGATGACTTGCGACAAGTTAAAAATATACTCACATTGCTCCAACATATAAAGCGTTTGCATCTTCATCCAGCAAAAGCACTCGGTAGTACAAATTACCTTTATTGAATACGTGCTCTAAAAAATAAAGTGGAACAGATATAAGCAATAATGCAATAATTCTCTTTCAGTATAAAATGCATTTACAATTAACAACATATTTTTAGGTGTTTCTTTTTGGAATAAAAATGTTTATCACATAAATGACTTTTCCTTTCACAATAGCATTGCATTACTAATGGTGCCTGTGTTGATATTAGATGAAAAAGACAGAACAAGATGTCGGTAACATCTCTTTATTTCTATATCTATATATACATACATATTATGTCAGGACAACTACTGTAGGTGCATTGCACTACTGATTATTAGGTGTCAATAATATTATGAATCTCAATTTACTCCAGTGCCAATTTACTTCAATCAAAATATTTATTTTTTCATAAAGAATCAAAAGGTAATACAAATTTTCAACATATCTTTAAAACATATTAAATCAAGCAAATTTGTTTGTACTCTGTTAATCATTTAAGGACTTTTCAATGGGATCATCTTATTTATAAGTTATTATAATATATATAAGTAAGCTAATATAATTTGTTTTACATATATTTCTTATTTACTAGATGGACAGTTTTATTACTGTTAGTGAAACAACAGTAAAACCTGTATAGTACAATAAAAATTTCCTTAACAAAAAGTTTTCTAGAAGAGCAACTTATTCAGTCAGATTTGATCAGCTTTCAGCTGCTAGCATATCACACAAACATCAATGCACATGGGGAAAAGCAAAAGCCAGTGGAATGAATATCTTTCAGTCAAAGATTTCATCAATCAATACTGCTTTAGCATATTTATTAATTAGACCATTCATCATGCCAAATTGAGATGTTGAAACTGATCCAGGTCGTTCCCAATAGATCTGGTCAAAGGTCAAGGTTTAATTTCCACTGAGCGCATCATCAGATCTATATCTTAGTTTCCGTTGAGATTTTAAAGGTCAATTGGACATCAGGTACATTATTCTCATTTCAATTCACATTATCTTTTGGATATGAAGAAACTTTTATAATTAAAAATATTGCTATCATTTTGCATATCTGCATATAAAGCAAATAAAATAGCCTTTTCGTAAAAGTATTTTTTATTGTGAATAAACTAACAATTATGCATTTATAAAGTTGTTAAAATTGAAGTCATCCTTCCATTAACGATTTACACGATCTATTTTCAGCTCTACTGGTTTCATTGTTATAGCTTAAGCAATTCGGCTTCGAAATTGTTCGATCCATTAGCAGTTATTTATAGAAAGAATAACATTGAACATTATGTTGAAGAATGTTCATTTTAAAAGTTGAAAAGTAACTCATGATTTTACACTGAAATTTTTATTGTTACAAATTTAAATAATAATGCATTTAAAAATGAAAATTAAATTTTAAAAAATTCTTTAAATCATCAGATGAAGGAAATTTTCACTGAAAAATTTCTGTTAAATGAATAATAATAATAACAATGTTCCATGAAAGCTGAATAATAAGAAGACATTTAAAATGAAAAAGTACTTTTAAAAAATGTAAATAGGTTTTAAACTATGCTTCTGAACTTCTGATACATTTAATCGAATAAAAATTCAATTTTATTGGAACAGTAGCATTAAAAATAGAAAAATGAATGAAAATATCCATTTAGATTTTTCTGTGGAACTTTTATGATTGCAACTGCAAAGCCATTTCCGGCTAGCACGCATTCAACAATTTGCAACAAAAGGCGCTTTTCACCAGGATGACTTCAGTCAACAACAACCTTCACATTTTACTTCCATGTGACCCATTTATTGTTATGTACTAATTGTTGTGTTGGATATAAAAATAACTTTATGCTTTAATTAAATGGAAAATCAAATCAGAAAGCTGTCGATGCCATTTGGATAGAATGAATCATTTATCATGCAGAATGAACAATTTATCATTGACATTTGATGCGCACCATGGATCAGCCAACATCAATTTCAAGAAAACAAAGTATTCTAATTTATCCAACTTTCTTTACTTCTGAAGCAAGAACTGAAGAAGCCTGCTTCCGTCGATTATATTGAAAAAAGATTCATTTTATAATTTTATATTTTCACCAAAAATTAATATCATAATCAACAACTTCAACCTGAACATTTTATTCACCCTAAACAGAGTTTACATAATGATAAATCTTTGATCAGATAGCAAATAATTTGAATAATTTCTTATCGTCATGTGCTATTTATCTATTTCTGCTGAAAATTGTTTTCCTTGTTTCGCTGTTCAGCAATAATCATTTGTCTTATGACAAAACAAAGCAGTGAACTGAAAGCTAATAAACGCGGAATCATGATCATATCTTGACTTTTAAAATTAGCAGAAAGCTTGCACTTCTTCATGCGCTAAATAATCGAACAAAGAAAAACATATTCAGTATAATTTTGATGTTATACGTTCAAAATGCTAACAAATTTGTTTGCAATATTATTCATATTGTGATGTTTCTAAAACATATAAATTTTTAATGTTTTTTTTGTATGCAAATTAAAATGTGGAGAAAAAATTACTTTATTGCATGTTAATTATGGTAATCATTGATGTAATCCTGAAAAAGAAAATACATTTCCATTTGCAAAATGTACTTTTGTTATGCAAACACTTTTTTTTTCTTTTTAACTCTTTTAACAGGCAAATCAACTTAAGGTTGATGCAGATTGAAAGGAGTTGAAACTGGAAATGCATTTGCAATATTCTGCAAGTAGGCAGTCAATAAAAATTAATGCTTGAAAAAGCAACCAGATCAAACAAAACTTTAGTAGAGTATAAATTAAAACAGGAAGACACACATTATGTAATACTTGATTATGGTCAAATTAAGCTACACTTGAAGTACTTGGGCAATTTTGGAAAGTGAATAAAATGAAAAACTCTTCAAATGTAAAACTGGTCATTTTTGCACCATCTCCTCAGAAGTAATATTCATTTTACGACAAATCACCACCACGCCCACGTTTGCATTTAAACAACCGTTCCCTGAAGGCAATTGATAATAAAGCTGATACAGCTGAATCGAGTTATCTATTTATTTCAAGCAGCTTCAAACTAGCACTAGACTGTCAATTTCACGAAACCTGCAGAAAACAGTCCCACCCGTAATAAAAATAGACTCGAATGCGTGACTCAAAGCTTGCTTAAATTACTTTAACATATCTGAAAAATTGTCAATGCTAAAATTCGATTACTTTTTCTGATATTAATCGTTTGATCATATATTACTGGCATGCATGTTCAACATGCATTGCACCGGAAGTAATAAAATTTTACCGAAATGCACAAGTGGCATTAATTTCATTGAAAAATAATAAAATAAAAAACCATATTACCTGGCCGAACACGAAATTGTGGATCAACAGAGTTGACAAGGAGAAAAACGCCAAAAGCGTTTACCAGTGCCCAATGGAAGCTGGTCATTTTGTGACCGGATGTATGTAGACGAGGAACGCTTCAGCAGTTTTTCATCGTTCGACGGTGCTGGCCATCGACATGGACGCTGACCACTTGACGAGCCAAGCCTTGGTCGATTTTGATCGGGTCTGCTTTAAAATCAAGATTGGCAACAGCAGGCTTCTCTCGGCTTTCTCTCCAATGATGCACTTCTCTTTTGCTTTCAATAAAACAACATCAACAACAACAACAGCAACAACAACAATGCTGGAGTTATCAGAGCTTAAAAATCATTAAAAAAAAAATATATATATATATATATAAATTAGAGGATATTGCATAAATGCGAATAAATTTTCAACGCGCACATGCGATACCGATGCTTAAACAAGACACCATACAAAATGGGAAATAGTTGAGAAATCAAAAGTGTCAATTTTATTAGACACCGGTTTCTGTATAAAGACAGCTTTGGTGGGTCAAGACTCAGAAATTCGACAGGTGAAAAAGGCTGTAAATTCGGCAAGCTGTAACGGAACCGGTACAGCGTTAATAACAATTAGCAGTTTGATATATGTGTATATTAAAAACTGCTGACCTTGATACGATGGTTACAGTTGACCTACTCGTGTTACAGTGAAGGATGCGGTGCTTACTTATTAGCGCCGAAAATGGAATACAAACACGAATATTTTACAAAAACGTCGACCATCTATTGAACAGTGATGAAAAAAAAGTAATATAATAAGCATATGTATTTTTGATGTAAATAAATAAAAAGTGAAGTCTTGAAGAAAAATGCATACAAATAAGCACACAATTAACGTGTAGCTGATTTCAAAGCATAAACTGCAGCAGAGCATACAGAGCATAAGCTGTTCGTTGTTCTTGCATTGCTTTTTCTCTTTATCGTGCACTTTCTCTATTTGCTGAAGAAATCAATGATTGTCCAGCTATACAGCGTTGCCTAGTCTTCTCTTTCAGCCTAATTTAATTCCAAACTAGCATCCCGCGACGTCTACTAGCCCGAAAATGAAGAAAAGCTTAATCGACCAACGAGACTGGTGCATCATTTGCAGAAGATATTCACGACCTCGGACTACTTTTTAAAAGGAGCCAACGAAAATACGAAGGTCGAGGCTGCGCGAGGTTAAGTGGCCACCTTCGTCAGGCAAGGTTCTATTCGTATTCAATTTCCAACAATGGGCACCCAATGAAAAGCCTGGAAACAGGAGGGCGCCACCACTTGGTCAAAGTTTTACATCTAATAAACATAGCTTGCTGCTCTAGTGCTTGACACATTCTTCAAACTAAACGTCCTGCAATATATATATATATATATATTCAGCTTCATATGCCCGCCCTAAAAGTTGTATTGTAAGTGGGAAAGAAGTCAGTTAAAGCTTCGTTTTGGATGATTCAAAGAGAAAAAAGAACACATTCATCTGTTTATTAATTAATGATCTGGTCACATTTATTGACTTTTTAAACTTTTGCTGACATCAAAAATAATAATGTTATTCTTTTAAAAAAAATGTTCAGTTAGTTCAATGAAGAATTCAGTATAATTCACTGAGTATTATTATAAAGGACATTGATGCTATCATGTTAAGTTATAAAGTGAATAAATTTATTTGAAATGAAATAAAAATAAATTAGAAAAGAAATTTTGTTTTAATTAAATTTTTTCATTTTACTTTCTCTGTTTGATAACTTCAGAACTTATTTAATTCTTGTCATGGAGGAAAGAAAATTAATTTTTAACGAAAATTATTTTTCCTTTGCTGTACACACTGATGAACAGACCCTGAAATATTTATAAAATTATAGGACATGATCAATTTGGGCGGATATAAAATTGCATAAAATCATTATTATCTTTTAGGTTGCAAAGCTTACAAGCGACAATGCTGCTTAAGATACATAGTTTTAAAATTTGTCAGACCGTGATGAAATCAACGCCTGCTATTCAAGCATTCTATCCAAGAAGCGTGATGAAGCAAAAGGCTGCAAGCACAGAATGGTCAATTAAGTGAACTCTTCATAGCCAATCCTCAGAGAAGGGATGGCTGGTCGCTTATTTCAATCGACCCATCATTATTATTATCCAAAAGCGAGCAGACAAAATCAACTAACGCTAAAGCACATAAGAAACTGAATTACACAAAATGAGATTGTCACCCCGGGCCAGACACCAAGCACTCTAGTCCACACTTTACATGTTCGAACCAAGGATGTCTTTGAGCGAGCAAATAAAACTACTAGAGTTCAGCAATTTAAAGCATGATTTTAAACAAAGAGAACTCTTTCCCTCAGAAGTCTTTGCTCTTGACCATATTCTTCTTTACCTAAATATACTGCTTTATTTGCAGATAATACATTATATTATAATTTTCTTTCAAATTTTATCTTTCTAGATAGACTTTGAGAAAATATGTGCAATTAATTTAAGAAACAATTTGAATAACTTTACCATGCTAAAAACTATTTTTGAAAACACGCTTAAAAATTTAAGTGATTTGATTTGTTTTTTTTTTATAAACAAGAAGATAAAAAAATTATGCAAACAAGCAGAGCAGAAAATTATTGCAACAATAGCAAATGCAAAAAAGTGAACAATTATTAACTTGTTGCAGTCGGGCTGTTATTGGGCTTTTTGTCAACGTCTGTAGAAATGGTACCACATTTATGTTCTTTGCACTGTTGTAATTGTTACTCAACGATGCACCCTTTGTGTCAAAAAATTAAAAAGGAAATAAAGACCATAAACAATTGAACAAGAAATACCAAAAATTGCTCATCTATTCAGTAATTCATTTACATAATATACTGTAAAAGATGAACTGCTGTGAAGATTTTCAAATGTAGATGGTTCTCAGAATTTGCATTTCTACTCAAAAATTAAAAGTATAATTTGTTAAATTTATCGTTTGCCAAAACGTTAGAAATTGCAAAAAAAAAACTGAATAAAAATCCAATTTATAGCAAGATGTCATTTAAGAGAAAAACATTTTTTAAATAATTTCATTCCTTTTTTGAATGAAATGAATTTTTCACTATCTATAAATAAAACAAGAACGCTAAGAATGCCAAGTTGGTTGCTTTTACAGTGCTGAAATATAAATACCTGCAACGTTTGAAGAAGATTACGCCCTTGAAATTGACTAGTTTGAAATGTTTATCGAAAATTCTATGCCATCAAAAGAGGGCATCTGGAAAATTGGCAATCTAGCCTCCGTTTACCACAAGTAACTAAAAACATCACTTTTATACGATCAAAGAGGCAATTTTTGCTTTCAAGAAATTCTAATTAAAGGGTTTTGGTTAAGGTTGAAAGAGTATTACCCGATTAGGGGTCTATTAACCGTACACGGGGTATGGTTTTATTGCTTACAGTTGGCCCTCAACGCATCCGGTAAGCCATATGGTACGCTTGTGACAAAAGCACCATACCGTCACAGGAGCAAAACTGCCCACTTGACAGGAAGATAACAATTGGGAAAGCAACGTTGGACAGCTGTCTTTGACCTGGATAGCATGTTCCAGTCTTGCATAATTTATGAAAACGTTGATCCTGTCCTCTTTTGAACACAGATGCTTGATATAAACACATCAGCATCTAAAAATCATAACCAATCTGACCAGCTGGCTTACCTTGGCCATGCATAAGGGGAAAATGGTGCTTTACCTATGTTATTCTATCTCAACGAGAAGCTGTTTCTACCTGATAAGATTATCAACTAAAAAATTAGTTGAATTTGGGAATCAAATTAAATTAAATTTTAAAAATACTCATAACACATATATACATACACGAGCAACATCTGAGTTTTTTTTTTTTTAAATATAGAAAAGTAAAATTGCTACGTTGCAGTTTAATTACAATTTTAAGTATCAAAATAAATGCAACACAATTTCTTTGTTTTTCAATTTTTGAACAGCAGGTGTTTTGTTAAAGCAAATTTATTCCAGTTAATTTCAAGGTTTTCTGTTCAGACATTTTGCTCAAACCATCTGCCGCAGTTATTCTTCAAATCACGAAAAAGAAGCCGCCAAAGCATGTAAACCACCATCCATTGTTTAACGTATATTAATAGAAATGTGCGCATTTGGAATGTTCAATGTTTTTTTTTATTATAAATTTTTTTTATGCTAATCATTTATCAAAGTTGATTGGTCAAAGGTTTTGAATTCAGTTGCTTCACTGTTTTTCAAAAGCTGCGTCAAAATATTTAATGAACATTTCTTTATTCATTAGTGGATTCCAAAAAAAAAAAAATACTTTTTTTACTACATTATTAATGACCCACAATTTAAATGTGATGTCATTAAAATATTTCATTTTCAAATTAGTTTATAAATATTCGGCTAATAAATTACAAATTATACAGCAGTAGTCAACGCAATAAATTTCAGCAAAAATTTTAACAATAAATAAATGTTAAGCAGCAACAAAAATGTTGTTTATCGTTTGTCATGATCGAACGCATATATAATGAAAATTTATTACACTTTATTCCAGCATTGCTAAATTGTTTATTTTAATAATTGCATTGTGCTATTTTAAAAATACTGTAATGTAATAATATGAATAATCTTTCAAAATTGCAAACATAGATGAAAAGGTAGTGTATGCAAATTTAAGAAATAAATAGTGTTAAACGTAATCTATAATAAACGGCTACAATTTGGCCTAGCAACTAGTATGGTTCTAAAAATAGTTCAATTCATAATTGTCTAAAATTATTGAGCTACATTAATTTCAAGGTAGTTATTTTATGGATCTTTCTTTATTTAACAGCAAACCAATAAAAATTAATAATTGTTAAGATATTCTATTTGATATATAATTAGCCAGTCTATATTATTCAATAAACTGTTCTTAGTTTAAAAATTAAAAAAAATGAAAAAAATTTTTGCTATAGCTGCAATGCAATTCAATAATATTTTCAAGATTGAAATTGCATCCTTTTGTATTGATGTGGAATATTTGTTAGAGAAAATGAATTATAAAACGTACGAAAAATAGTAAAAATAAATAAATAATACATAGAAATAGAGCAATTAAACATGTGTAAATGTTCATCTAGTGACAATTTAGTTGTGCAGTCATTTTGATACTAAGCATTTCCTACAGCATTTCCATTGCAATCACCAACTTCAACAGTTTGCATTTAAACTATGGATCTGTTTCCCATGGAGAATTATTCGATTAAAGTAAAAATTGAAAATCAATAGAATATAGTGAAAAATCGCATTGTTGAATATAGCAAAGATAGATTATTTGGCTATTAATAAAAGAAGCAGAAATTCAGTGCTCAGCTCCCGTTGAGCTGATGTAAATAATGGCACCGCCTACCTGTCTGTGGTACGTACAATTGACAAGCTGTGGAGGAGCCAAATTGCAGACGGCAGGGTTACTGAATAAATGTAAATGAAAAGAATAAAATTCCTCACAGTCAGCCAGCTAAGCAAGACATTCACAGCAGGATCACTAGTTTGAGCATCATTATCATCATCTGGTTCGATTGTAGTTTGTTTCTGATTGGCCGGTTCTTTGCGATATCCCGTCGACGTTGACTGCACACCGTTTGATGGTCGACACCAACTTTAAACAATGCGATGGTCATGCGACGGTTGGCATCTGTTCCTTAGTGGTCAATTATTAAAGCTATAGCATGACGTGAAACTGTGAAAAACAGGGTCAGCATCGTTAAGCAATGGAAAAGCCAAAATTGCCTTGTTGACATTCGACCCATCACAGTAGTCAGCTGCAACATGACCAGGTCGCGGTCATATTTTGCAAGCCGCTTATGGACTAGCCAGTCGTAAGCACTGTTTGTACACGACACCAAGCCGAAAAGCCGCTTGGTCGCATTATCCGCTTCTGCATTGGTAAAACTAAAGCAGAACTAATTACCAGCGAACCATGCTTAACAATTGTGTCTCGGGATCAATCGGCACGTATGAACGAACATTTTCACTTTCAAAACCCTGCCGCTGACCAATTACCAATTGTTTGATTGGTCCGGATGGTCGAATGGCTGTCATCGATTATAGACAATTATTTCCAGCCGAAGTAACAAAAACCAATAGACTCCTGGGCCACCGGCTAGCAATATTCACCGATGAAAGTTTTGATGCCATGACGTCGTCAGCTTGAATGCACCTGCTAGGAACACGGATTTGAAAACTCTATTATCATTTGTAATCAAATGATTAGCAAAAAAGGGGAAATAAATTATTATCATTGTCGGCCCAAACAAAAGAAGCGGCATGATTAAAAAAGCCTTGCCATTACTTATAATAGTGACTAGCAATTTTTGATTTGGAGTTAAATGAGCATCGCGGAAAGGAAAAATGGCCACTTTATGTCACTCACTTTGGAATTATTGAAATTCGATGTTCGCAAAATGAATCATCAATCAATGATCACCAGTGATTTTTGCTTAAATTTGTTTCAATACTTTTCATGTTAACCACATTTTTTGTTTGCTTAAATTGCTGCTTATTGCAAACAGAATTTACGCAAAGTAGTTTAACAGAATATAAAAGTAATTATTTTCAAAATCAAGTAATGCTTCAATTTGCCAATAATTAATTTATTAATGAAATTTAATGATTCACTTATGCTTGCTATAAAATTTTGCAAATAATGATCTGTCTGAGGTAAGAAATCTATAAAATTCCATAAAATAAATTTGTAATACTACTGATAACTGATGACATATGTTAACATTATGTTTCATTTCCATTTCACACGTAATTTCATTTTTCAGTATATATGTATAAATCTTCAAGTTTTCACTTGGATACAGAAGTCAATCAATGATAAAGATAAAACCATAACAAAAGCACAAAGTAAATTACTAACCAAATCCCCAAAACAGACAAAATAAAAAAAAGCAACGAAAAAGGCAAATCATCAGCTATGAAAAAGCGCACATCGACAAGGTACGATTTTGGATAATAAAATGCTGCAAGCACGTCAGAGTTAATTAATAATCACAAACCAAAATCTTTCATGTAATGACGGCGGCTTTTTGCTTGCACCATGATTTTTTTCTTATACATTTAATGACAAATTCATCACTTTTGCAATGAAGATTAGAACTTTCACAATTTCATCAACCTGAAAGATGAAAGAATAAATTTACGACATTTTAAAATAAATAAAAAATTATAAATTTTAAAAATAAATACTCTTTTTTGAGCAGACATTGAATTGAAATTATGTCCAGCATCAGTGTCGATATGAATCAGCAGTGGATTAGTTTGATGAGCACAGTCTTTCATCTGATAATATAACTCAGCTATGAATTTTAACGAATGGCACGGTACAACGCGATCGTCGTGATCTGCGGTAAATAGCAACGTGGCCGGATACTGAACTGGCGCCACTGGAGGACGTATGTTATGTAAAGGAGAAAATCTACATTAAAATTAACTGAGATTAAAAGCCGGAATTTAAAAACAAATGTAAAATGCTATCATGCATATCAATTGGCTTTTGTTAAAGAAAACCTCAGCACTACTAACATTTCATGTCAATTTAACTAAATTAACAAGCAACTTTTACTTGACCAAATATTCAAATTCTTCCTTATCTTCAGAACAACCGAATTCAACAGTCCAAGCTCTGCCTATAGTAAAGTATTGAAACCGAAGCATGTCCATCACCCTAAAATAAAAGCATTATTCATGAATTCTTGTTTGAAAAAAAACATTAACCCATACCCAACTTGCGCAATTAAACAACCAAACAAATCTGGACGTTGATTAGCGCAGGCAGCTACCATCATGCCACCACAAGAGCCCCCTTGAATTGCTAACCTCAAACAGTATGCAAAACTGTAATTAAAGAATAAGATAAAAAATTCTTTCCATACAGAGATGGTCGAGTATAATTTAAAGAAATCAAATACTCAGCAGCTGCGATAAAATCATCAAACACATTTTGACGATTATTTTTCAATCCAGCCAAATGCCACGCTTTACCAAATTCTCTGCCAAAAAATAACAAATATACAACAATGCCAAAGAATATTCAATATTCATTTAGGTTCTTTTGAGAAGAGCTTTCATAATTAAAATGAATTGTATTACAATGAAACAATTTTTCTTCCTTTTTTCTTGCATTCGCACTTACCCCCCACCCCTAATGTTCGCAATAGCAAATACGCCGCCAAAGTCATTGACAAACAGCATGGTCGATACGGCAAACGATGGCATCAATGCAATTTTGAAACCACCGTAACCATATAAAATGGTAGGATTTTGTCCATTTAATTGCATGTCCTGCATATGTTAAGTATATAATCAAATATTTAAACCGACGACATTATATAATGATTTTTTCCATTTGTACCTTTTTGCTTACAATGTACATTGGCACTTTTGTTCCATCTTTGCTGTCATAAAAAATCTGCTTCACTTGCATATTTTCACTAAATTCATGAGAATGCACAATCTAAAACAAGATAGTTTCCAATGATAACCCTTTAAAGAAAATTATTTCGTAATATATTCAATTAGAAAATAAGAAAATCAACATCATGATAAAATTTTAATAAAAAAAAAAATGTAAAAGCATTATATTTATATATAAATTGTAAATCAAATGCTTTTACCGTCTTTACGTAGGTTCCATCATCGTTTATTTTATAATGCACAATCATTCCTGCCAGTAAAAACGACGAGCATTTAAGAAAAAACTGAAATTTTGACATTAAATTTCACACATAATGAACGCAATTCTAACCTCATTTAAATATTGCTTTGATGAAATTGAAGACACAGTACAAAATGGAAGATCCAAAGTACCAATCTGTTCAGTAGTTTGAAGATCATATATATACATAACATCCTACAATATATACAATATATATATATATATATATATATATATCAGAAATTTCATAAAGCACCTTCACCTTAACGTTTTCAATATAGTCAATTAGTAAAAATTTGTGATTCACAATTCTCGCAAAACCAATTCTCTTGCTTTTCACCTCTTCCAAAAGTGTTGTGATTTCATTGTTCTATATAAAGAAAGTAAATATTTTCGACCATTTCTTCATCGTTCATCACCTTTTCAATATCAACTTTGATTAATTTATGCATCGGTGCATTCTCATCAGTCACAAGTATTAAGCATGAATCATAAACGCCAACAAACTAAACAAAAACATATTGTGCACACATTTCACATATATAAGTTAAAAGAAATTAATTTGTGCAAAGGTACATCAGACCACAAAAAATTATACCTCGTATTTTGCCTTTGCTTTCAAGTCTAAATATTTCATTTCAAAATTACCTATAAAAAAAGCAACAACAACTTAAAGCTAGATAATGTTCAAAATTATCAAATAAAATACCAGCTTTAGCCTGATCGGTTGTCATGTCACACAAATAGAGAAAAGTTTGTGTACTGCATCCTTCATAAATTGTGCATAATAGAAACTGTCCATTATCAGACATTGCTGCATCGCTAAAGCCCTCAATCAAAGAGAAAAAACAATTTAAAGCATATATGAATAAAGTTTAAAAAAGTACATTATAAAAATAGGATTCAATGGAAATCGCAATATGACCAGATCGTCCTTCTGATCAGTTCCAAGAACATGATAATACAATGTATGAAATTCGTTCTTATCCGGACACGTTCCAACTGCTTCAGTAACGCTGTTCGCAAAAGTCTAAAGAAAAAAAACAAAAATCTTCATAATATATCGTGCAATTTACCGTATAAAATATCCCTTTTGCGTCTGAAGACCAAACAAGTGACGTATAACGCAAGTTTTCCAGTTTATCGTCCAAGAGTTCACCAGAAGGAATTTTTCGAAACTCAAAAAAGCACAACTTTCAATTTTAAAATATCGAACGAGCCATTCCATTATAATAATAAACAATAAACAAATAGATTAATAACCTTTTTAATAAATTCTACAAATAAAACCTTGAACATCTTCAATTTAAAATACAGTAGCCAATAACTATAACGTAAAAAATGAGTTCACATAAATTACTTTTCATTATTCAATAACAATAACTGCTAGTCATTTACTATTAGTTCAGAAATGAAGCAGATTACATTAAACGTTAAAACTGCTGAAAGCTAATTAAAATTTATTCGTAGCGTACCGTTAGTAAAAAATTTCAATTTAATATTCAGATTCAGTATTAAACATGTAACAGCATAAATTACCTTTACTGTTGTCCAGTCGGATCCTTTCTGCGTTACACCGAAAGCTAATAAAGTACCATCTTTTGAAGCGCTAAACATTTTCATTGACGAAGTGAATTCTATGTCGTTCTCATTCACATCAGTAAATAGCTCTCCTGGAACCCTCCAGTCGTTAGTTATGTAAAGACGGCTAAATATACCTTTAATGTAAACAATTTAAACGAAAAATCATTCAGCATACTTGTGTTGTTCTAGTCCAGAATTGTAAAGATAAAAATAATAATCACCCGCAATTTTATAACATCCATACTTTGGATAGTTTTCATAATAAAGAATACTAAATAGAAAATATTAGAAATATCATAAACAAATGATACAATAATGATTAAAATAGTTCTAGTACCGTTGGCGAATTTTTGCAAATAAAGATTCTGGGTTGCATAAGAAAGCTGAAGAATAGGAATTAAGGTCATTAATATAACTTTGAGTTTCCGTGCTATACGGATTTTCTAACCATCGATAAGGATCTTTAATCTAAAAAGTAACTAACGACTGCTATTAATTATTAGCCGAGAATAAAAGTAAAGCTAGAAAAAATGCTTTTCTCTCCTTTAAATAATTAAAATTTAATTACAACTTTTACATTAATATTCCACTATTTTTATAACAAAAATTTACTATTGTTCCGTGATAATCATCTTGTATTTGTTCATCACGTCGAGCAAGCGGATAGTCATGAAGAGGCTTATCGAACATGTTGCTAAATTGATTTTTCAAGGTTAAATTCTAAAAAATATAAAAGAAAACAAAAAATATCATTAATTCCATCTTTTTGCCTTCTGTAAAGTAGATAGATGCAAACATAAATGCAGTAAGCAACGTTCAATTTATTTGTCAATTTTGATTTTTATCAATAAGCTATTATTTTGAAAATATTAATAACTTAAATTACAATATAAAAATTAAAAAAAAACAGTCAAATAAATAGTATACATTTATGCAGAAGTTTGTCATTTATTCTCAAAATAACATGACAATAGTAATATCCGGTTTATCTGGGTGTTATAAAGCAGTATATGATCATATTTAAAAGCAAATAAAGATGATTCAAACAGAATTCTTAAATTATTATTAAAGAAAATTAATTATCAGTAAACCCAAAAGCACGGCGAAACATTGAAAAGACCAAATTACTAATATACAGTACATTTCATCTTCAAGTGTAGCACTGAAGAATTATTACAAATTCTATTCATTCAAAATTTGCATTAAAGTAAATTTTAAAAGTATGCAAATAAATTTTTTCAAAAATTTCAAAGAATTCTTAAACATAAACAAATTTAATATAGCGACAAAGCGTCTAAACAAATACTACTTCATGTGAGTGTGGGGCACTTTTCGATTAACTGACTTTGATGTGTCGTAACCTACGTCATTTTGCCGCCTGGTGTATGCCTGCTCTGCTCAGTTTAGCTCAATTCGGCAGTCAATTGATCTCTCTTTTACACTATTGGCGCTAATTAACGTTTTTTGTATTCATGCATTTCTGTTATTTTGAAAATAATTTATCATATGGATTTACTTATTTTTTATTTTTAAACGACCTTATTTAATCACGACAATTAATACAAAAAATATTTATTCTCGAAATATTTAAATACCATGCATATGCATATGTATATGTATATGTATATGTAATGTATATGTATATGTATATGTATATGTATATTTATATAGAAGTGAAGCATGAACCTAGCTGAAAACATGGAAGCTAACAAAAAACATTAATAACAAAAATATAAATTAAGAGAACAAACTTTACGCATGTTAAAAAACTAAGTGTTATTGTTGTGCTCGGTTTTTCCTACCAAATTTCATCGGCATTTTGAGAAATTTTATGATAAAAAATAAATTTTAATTCTAAATATAGATCACAATATTTATTACAGTATTACTCATCAGACTCAAAAATTGTAATAATAATACATATTTATGCTTTAATATACGTTTTCTTCTGCGTTTATAATTTTAAATGTAAAAAAACTAGCAACAAAAAAATAAATGCTAATCCCAAACTGCACAAAATGCAACAGCAAAATAAATTCTGCTTCAAATCTTGAAATCGGTGTGAATTCTGCTGTTTTCGAAAACTGTTTAATGTGGAAAAATATAAATAAATTTGTTGAAAAGAAGAATGAGTAAATGTAATTAAAGAAATTTATAGGGCTCTTCGACTAATGATGACGTCATCAAACTGTTCTTATCATTTTTTGTGACAATTAGCTTAGTTTAGGTATTAAAAAATAAATTATTAAAAATTTATTAGGTAAAACACTCAACTTCACATATTTAACTTTAAATTTTGATGATATAAGCATAATTTATTTTGTGCAAAATTTATTACTAATCCTGCATTTCTTTACTGTAGCATGCTGCATACTATCAAAAATTGTTTTTGTTGTTTGTAAACTTGAAGTGGAAAGTGTGTAGTGGTTTTTAGGAAATGAAGTTTTGGTTGTCTGAGCATGTATTTGAGTAAGTTATTTTGTATATTTTGATATTTAATATATTTTGAATGTTCTTCTGTGTAGGCATGATTGGGATACAGTGGTGAAAGCTGCTTGGCGGAAGTATCCAAATCCATTGAAGCCAGAAGTTACTGGAATAGATATTGTTAACAGAGAACTTGGCCCTGATGGAATTTTGCGAACAGATCGAGTGATCAGAACTGAATGGAGAGTACCTTCTTGGGCTACTAAAGTTTGTGTGCTATTTTGTCACATTGTATTGTTTACTTGCTAAGAGTGAATTTTAGTTGATTGGCTTGAAAAATCCGAGCTACGCTCATGAGTACTCTGAAGTTGATACTCAGTCGAAACGAATGCTGTTGCGATCTCAGAATGTAAGATATGTGAAATTTGTTAATATCTATTTTATTTTGCGTTTGTGTCAATAATTTTTATTGGATGTTGTCTTACATGAAATTTTGTGAATGTGTTAAATGTCTTTACTGTATTTTTAGTTGAACTGCCGAAATTTTGTTTGTGTAGAAGAGACGCTGAAGTATGTACCGCATCCAACTGAAGCGAACAAGTATTATTATCTGATTTTAGTTTTACAACAATTATTTTCGTTTATTTTAGAACACTGATGACTCAAAGTGCTAGTATTAGCGTTTATGGAGTGCCGCTCATTAATTACATGGAAAATATGTTGGTTAACATGTTTCGCTTCAATTCACAAAAAGCAAGTTTTCTGCTTATTTAGAGCGCTTTAACTGGAGAATTTTACTGAGATTACATTATTGTTCTTGACTGAAGGAAAATGATTGTAAATTTTTTTGACTTTTATTTATTAAGATTTATTTCTTTCTTATTTTTGAAAAGTGTTATTGGTAGATATGTTGTTCTTGAATTGATTATACAGCTTCGAATCTTTAATTTATAGTAATTCTTGTAGGGTTGTCAGGCAATGGAATGGGTTATTAATAACATTAAACGTGAGTATGAAGAAATTTCTAATAAAATGAATGGCGATTACAAAACATTGGTCAGCCCAGCATTGGAAGCTTGAACGATGAAACCGATATATGGTCAAGTTTTTGCCTTTAGTTGCTGGCAAAGCTACAACAGTTTTAACAGATAAACTTCAAGAGTGGGAGCTCTTCCCTCTTGTGATACTTTATTTTCAGAAAATTGTTAAACCATGTCAACTGAATTTAGGGATATATTTGTTTCATACCGTGTTACCGTTATTATTTATTAGTAAATGTTGTACGGGCTTAAAATAGCATTTTTCTAGTGAGAATAAACATGAAAAGTGTTGGAATTTGACAATTTTTAAAGTAAATCACAGTTATCAGTGCTTAATAAAAATTGAAAACACCTAATTCCTAAAATTAACATAAACTGTTTTCCTCATAAAATTTTGACAAATGTGATCAGCCTATCAATTTTTGGGATTACACATCTCACTTCCTGGAAGTGAGGTGAAATATAAAGCCATCTTTTGAAAAACTCCCTGCAAGTTTTTGCCTTTATTTACATATTCTTTTTGAATTCTAAAATTCAAATTTTATAAAATAATTATTTAATAATAATAATAATAAATAATGTAATGAAAAGAATTCGAAAATAAATCACTCAAACGTGCTAGACATCAATTGCTTGTTAATGTTCAGTAATACATAAATAACAATTCTACACTCGAGTAAGATATTTTATAGAAATACCAAATACTAATGTTTAAAATTGCAAACATTTATTGCCGTATATATATATATATATATGTATATATATATATGTGTGTGTGTGTGTGTGTGTGTGTGTGTGTGTAATTTAGATTATTTTCAGGTTATTAAATAATTACGAGGGACAAAATGCGCAAAATATATTATCAAATTACAGGAATCGTCAGATTACTGTAATACACCTGCAAATCAAAATACAGTAAATCAGATTACAGTAATGCACCAGCAAAACACGCGAGTGACGTGTTTGTAGCATGATGAACATGTAAGAGTGTAAGCTCATTGTGCTTCTGATTTCTGTTATCTTGCAGACCAGGTTGTATCTGCTGAAAGATGATATTGCGTTACAGTGAAGATCAATATGTCTCATGATCGGTCAGATCAATGACAATATTGATTCACATAAAGGAAAATTCTATGACGTCATTTGCACTAATATCACGGTTGTGCAAGCGTCATAATGGAATTTTGAAGTGTAAACGATTGGGTGATGTGCTTGAAATGAGAAGGCTCATTAAAGTGAAGAAATGATGTAACTCGGAGCGAACAGAGTTGAATGGAATGAAAAATTGTTGCGCGATACTGGTAGTTTTGATCGTCATGGTGCGTTCTCCACGATCATCACACACATTTAGAAAAACAGCCACAACGGGCTCACCATGAAGCGTTTACCTGCTTACAACCCAATGCGGAACGCGAAGAAGAATTCAATCTACGCTAGCCAGAAGGTGATTTCATCTAAACCTTCCACCTGCGGTGATCTGTTCAATGGGATGGTAAAATCCGTATAGGGAATGCCAGTTGGCTTGTCAAATTATGATGGAATCAAATTGCGTTTATCCAGTGGCAGCATATCGGTATCATGCTGTATACTTGAATATCGTTTTCAGAAAACGTGGGTTTCTGACATTACTGCTTAGTTCCGAAGAAAGCAGCATGAGTAACAATGGAAAACAGTCTCTCAATGGAGAGGATTTCGGTGAAATGCATGTAAACGGCGATTATAGCTTATTTATTGTCAGTAAACGGGTTCAGAAATGTGTGGCACAGTCGCGAATTCAGCAAATTGATCAATGAAATGCTGTAGCTGCGCTGAAAGAGGATACATCGATTCCTGGCTAAATATTATATTTGTGTGATCATCATATGATATATATGTTTTGCGTCAATGTTGGTTATCCTGTTATGAATATTTTGTTATTGTTTATTAAAAATGTCTATTATTCTGAAGTAGCCAGTTTATTTGAGCTTTTTTGCTTTCCTCAAGTAAGACAAAACTGCGAAATCTGTAATTAACGCTTTGTTAATCATTTCCAATGCGCACATAGCTACGGAAACGCAAGACATTTAAACGCTACTGCCTTCTATCTAGTTGGAATTATTTGTTTTATCCAATTTATTATAAAGTGATAAGACGGAAAGTGCGTTGATGTTAAAATTTAATGTTTAACTTTCATCCTTCATCTTCCATCCTACATCAATCTTAATCTACTTTGAAAATTAAAATGTTAAAGTTTGCTATGAACTAGCATACATTAAAACAAACATGTAAAATATGAGTGATTGCTGAACTGTGTTAAAAAATGCTGAAAATAAACTTTAACACTGCGAGCATTGAATGAGGCACACTCATTCAATAAGAAAAACTACATGGACAATGACAGAAGTAGGTCAAAAGCAGCCACCATGTTAGCCTGTAAAATCTGACCAATTAGTTAACCCATTGGTGACGAAGACATCTAATTTTAGTTATTTAATGCTTCTTCTGTTTTTTTATCATAGTGCGTATTATGAGCATTTTTTGGTAACTACTTCATTTGCAATAATTTATTTTGATTTCACTTGGTGTAATAATGTGAATTTTGCTTCATAGTAATTAATCTCAGTATTACATTTGTTTTATTTTACAGTACAGAAATCAATCTTGATAATCAGAAATAGATTTTTGTTACTGTTCTCTATATGGTCAAGTTGAGATTCTGAAAATTATTGCGTAATGAACATAAACCGTTGTATTGTTGGTAAACACGGATGAAAAAGTAATAAATAGATTAAAATTAAAATAATGTAAACATTACATTAGTATAGTTCAATATTAATACATTGGAACTGGGTTATAGCGGTGGGCTTTTGGGGCAGAGATTTCGATCGTTATAGCCGAGTATCGTTTTTACGGAGTTTGCATGTATATACTTAGTTTATTGATACCTTTATGGTTAAGTTTATTTCTATCGCAATAGCCGAGACATCGTTATAACTGAGATCGTTATAACCGAGTTCTACTATATTTTATTTTGTGGGCTCTTTTATGTTTATTACTATAAAAGTAGTATGTACTTTGCTACAGTACACTATCCCTTTTTGAATATTAGACAGTATGATAATTATGCATAGTATGATGCTTTATGATATGCATAGTGTGTTAGTATGTTGTGTACCAATGTGATAATTTTATGGAAATATTTATATAAACATATTACTATGAAATATTTGAATTTGAAATACTATGAAAATATGATAATTCAAGAATCATTCTTGAATTTCTTAAATTATTGTATATAAATTAGATTGTTTATACTTCGATACTTTGAATTGCGGCATTGTTTTTCTGTGCCGAATTTTTTTTTCGTAAAATAATATTAATTTACCTTTGAATTTAGTTAGTATTAATTTATTACTTCTTCTTATAATGTAACACAAAATTCATGTTGTTCTTTTTTCAGTTAGGTCTTTTAGAAATGGTTTTTCCACTCACGTTGCTTCGGACAGCTCAGAATCATCCTATGTTGATAGAACTGAAAAATGGTGAAACATATAATGGTCATCTAGAAGCTTGCGACTGTTGGATGAATGTTCATTTACGTGATGTTATATGCACTTCAAAAGAAGGTGATCGATTTTGGCGCATTCCTGAAGCATTCATACGTGGCTGCAGTATAAAGTATTTACGTATTCCAGAAGAAGTAATGGATTGTGTAAGAGATGAAATTAAAGAAACTAGAAAGCACCAAAGAGAAAATGCTAAGAGAAAGAATCTGATGAAAAACATGGTCAATTCAGAAAAGAATAAAGTTCAAAATACATCGCAACATAAATATTAGACTGGAAACAATGATTCATACAAATGCATGAAATTTTAAATATAAAAGCATGGTTATACTGTTTTGTTTTTATTATAAATGATGTTTACTTCTTGCGTATTGTGATCCGATTACGTCATTAGTCAAATTTCGGTTTGTGAATGTATACTTCGTTATTAGGGATTCATTTTGCAGTGATTCAGATGACTGAAGCCAAGAATATTGGATCATCAACCAGCAAACTACAATATTGTACGACTGTTGTTTCAATAATCCAATAAAACTTTTTTAAAACTACAGTTATACATCACGTGCAATTCAAGTGTAGTTATTTTCTGGAGTGATCAGTTTTAAAATATTTTTCTTTTATTTTTGGTCGGTTGATCAAATTGCATTCTTACTATCGTAATTATTTTGGCGTTTTGCAGTCTTTCTGATCTTATCATGATAGTTTTCAATAACTGTTAATAAAGATAAAATGAGCTGAACATATTACTGAATAATATGATTCTTAAAATTATTGTAAAGTGTAAAAAATATTTATTAATAAGCCTAACTTATTTAATAACTTTTTAATAAACAATAAATATAAAATTTAATTTATAAATGAAAGAAGCGTAACTTTTGGTAGTATATTATCATGTTTTGGATGAGATACTGTAATTAGTTCCTGTATACTATTAATTACAGTATATTACGTGGAGTAAAAGTTTTTTGCGAGGTGTCATGAATTGCAGTATGAACTTTCTTGAAAAGAGGATGAGCCAGCTGGAAGCGTTGATTATAGGTCAGTCAGAAGTATTTGAAAATTTTGAAGAAAGCATTTGGAGTCAATACAAAGATACAAAACTTGCTCTTAATGAATTTTTACAAAATAAGTTACAGGTAATTTATTAATAAATCGTTATGTTGTTTTAACGGAATTTTAATATGAATAGTGATTTAGTAGTTTTGATTGTTCATTTATAGGTCAAAGAATATCTGCAAGAGTGCAAAGACGCATGTGACATTATTCAGCCAAGGGTTTTCATCGAGGTATATTGTCGATGGTTTGTTATTATTATTGTTGTTATTTTTGTAAAATTTAGATTTTATTATCTCCGAATGCTAAATTACAATTGATCATGCTGAAAATGGATTCTTTAAAAGCACTCATAGCGATGTTTGCAAAAGTTTCTAGCTTTTCACCGGTTTTGAATTCAGAGAGTATTCGTGTGGTGAATTCTTATCCACCTGAATTAACGCGTACATCTGAAAACTTTTTAACGACAATAGAAGAGAAGGAATGGTGAGTTTTGATAATATGTATATTTTTTTTAATTGTTATTTTTAGTATTCAACGAAAAGCTAGTCAGTTGCTTCAGCTTTACAATGATTTGATTTTTTTCGTTTCTAAGCAGTTTGCAGTGTGGAATGCAATGCTGACAAAATTAGAAACAGGGAATGATGAAGGTCACGATAATTATTTATATAGAAAAACGTAGATAGAAATGTTCCGCTTTAATTTCTTTAATATGAAAGAGAAATTTTAGTTAGAATTTGAATTATCTTGAGAATATTATTTGTAAGAATTAATGTTGTATTGTGGTTGTTTACTTTGCAGTTAAGCAGTATAAGTTGTTTAAGATTGCATTTACAACGCACTTGCAATATTTTCTATTTTGATAACCCATGCCCACTTCGACTCTAAATTGATTGGATTTAAATTGCTTAGGTCAATTTCAATACCACTTGGATTTTTGAAACGAAAAGACAGATATTCTGAAAATCCAAGCATTGAAATTTTTGTAAGTTTGTTTGCTTCGATAGTTTCCAATGAAAGTAATGAGTTGTCTGGCCATTTGAGCAGTATTGCGTAAACTGTTGTACTTTTTGTCCTTTGAAACAGCATACTGAATATAGAATTACTTTCATTGTTTGTACGAGAGGTATACCTGAAAACTAATGCATTAAACTGGCAACACTGTGAAATTGAAAATCCATTTTACCAGACGAAGTTTAATTTTGGTTCCTGTTGATATGACCAGGGCTTGGTGGAATAAATTGCTTCACCATTGATTGCTAACCATTGACCAATTTGTCTTAGTCGTTCTTCGAAAATTGGCGTGATTTTGCCGTAATGCGTTGGACCAATATTCAAAAGAAGATTACCTCCGAAACTACAGCAGAAAATTGTTTTTCAAAATAAATTTGACACAGAGATGATTGAACAATTTTTACCTCACAGTGCGTATTAAAATTTCAATCAATTCTTCGATAGTGTGATAGTCTTTTAACGTAGCTTCACGCCGGAAACCCCACGATTCTCGATCAATTGTAATGCAACTTTCCCATTTGTGTTTTTGTAGAGCTGCTAAAACAGTTTTACATGAAATTAAACTCAGTATTAAAATTATATTCCTTACTCGGTTGAAAACGATCGCCACAAGTGTAAAAATCACCATGCTTACACATGGTACCTTTGCCCCAGCGGTCATTAACGACAACAACTTCTTTCACAGGACTGTGTTAACAATAAAAAAGTTAAACCGTTATGCTTTTAGTTCATTATATATTGCAATGAAAGCTATATTTTAATTTTTTAAAATATACATTAGTTGGATGCACGAATTACCTTTCATTATAAAGCCATGCCAAAAATTTGGTAGAATTCCAATAGGCATCAGCTGCTTCCCAGTCACCATCACTCCATAATACTTTAGGTTGATATTTATAAATGATTTCCATCAGTTGTGGTATTACAACAAACTATGAGTTAAAGAAGTAGACTTGGTCACAATTTGAGAGTTTCATCTTTTAATCTTTAGAGTAATGACTAGTGAAGATTAATAAATAACATGAAAAGTTGCTTAAATATTTTTGCTATTGAATTACAATTTGAATATTATTTCACCCTCCAAGGCACAAAGAGTTTCAAATGATTGCTTTTCCAGTATTAATTAAATTTCTTTAAATTACATTACATTTATAAGAAATTCAAAATGATGATTAAAAGAATAAAAACGATAAATTATTGATGCAAAACGAAAAGATTTTTGTTTTTCGATTGAAAGTTGCTTTGCCCCATTAATAATAATATCTTTGACAAATTTAAACATTTACTCACATTTACATAATCTTGTTTTTTGAAATTTTTTGCTTTATCCGACTGGTACAATGGATTAAACCATTCGTACAACGAATAGTACAAGCCAAAATTAATTCCAGCTTTTTGAGCATGCTTGGCTAATTCTCCTGAAGATGAAATTCTTTTTTACGAATGAATTTTTAACAATTCAAAACAATCCTACCGACAATATCTCGTTTTGGGCCGACATCCATGCTGTTCCAATTCCACGAATATTTACTTGGCCACATAGTGTAGCCTTCGTGATGTTTGCTCGTTAAAACGAAATATCTTTAAATAAATTTCAGCAGTGATATTTTAAATTTCAATAAAATGCGCTTACATATGTGAAAATTTGTAATTAAAAATTTTCATTTGCGAAACAATAGTGCAAAAATGAACTTACTTAGCTCCGGATATTTTTATTAATTTAATGAATTGTTCAGGATCAAAAAATTCACATGTAAACATTGGTGCGAAGTCAGTATAACTAAAATTTGGTTTGAAATTTTGTTTCATGAAATTCGTTTCCTTCAGTCGTTTTGAAATTTTCCAGTGGTACCAGAACCATTCTGCAGCTCCATAAGATGGAACAGAATAAACACCCCAATGAATGAAAATGCCGAATTTTGCGTTGTCATACCATTCTGGCAATGGACGTTCGTCTAAAGAATTCCAATCAGGTGAATATTGAAATTTCGATGAAATTTTCTCTAATGCAAGGAGAAATATAATAATAGTAAATAAGGCACTGGACATTTTCTGGTAATGAATCTGATTTGTTGTTCTTGCAGCTTTTTAAACTTTGTATGTTCAATTTTCATGTAAATCGACCATGCATATCAACTTTCCACAGACGGCAGGGTTGTTCTAACCGTTCTGTTATCGGATACGATGTTAATCGATCTGAAAAAATATTCAACGTAAAATTTGACACCGATTTGTTTAACTGTTTAATTTTAAACGCATTTTATTTAGGTCATTCATGAATTACGAAACTGTAGTAGATGAATTTCTACACTGGCCCAATCAATGGCACTATCGGTCAAGTAGTTCTTATAAAATTGATTTGTCAATAAAGATGACGGGTGACGCTTTGCCTTATTTCATTCAGCTTGCTTTTCATCCCAGAAACGGTGAATTAATTTTTTTTTCTCTATTTTCATAAATGCACATCTTGTACATTTATATTTTGATTCGGTTCACGGACACTGTCGCCGGCAAATACTGTTGTTGCCTAAATAAACTATTGTTTGCAAAACGTCCGTAAACCGATATTCTGCACGCATTATGCACCATAATGTAAAAAATGTGAAATTCCACTCAGTTCTTCAAAATCAAAAGTTGCTAACATTTTCAAAAGACAAACAATTAAACAGACAAAAGTAGAAAACTTTTTTCTAATCCATTGTCACCACCATAGTTGAAGTAAAATTAGATAAATAGAATTTGACAAATAAAATTTATTATATATGGATGATTCTTATTCCTAAAGTGCAATCAAACAAAAACTCAGCGAACAAAGATTTCAATTTTGAAACATTCTACGTAGCATAAGTAAAAGACAGGAACAATAGTTATAAAAAGAAATTATTTTTTTTGCAGAAAAGATTAATGTTACGTCTCAGAAATTATATAACTATTTCATAAGCACATTCATTTTACTAATTTATATATTTTCAGACGATGAATTGAAATTCTCGAATTATTACCGTACAATGCTCATTAACACCTGTGAATCAGAAAACATGCATTTTGAGTATTTTCTTTGTTACACAGAAGACATTTCATGGATTGGGGTCTTGATTAAAATCTTTTCCCTCATTAAGCTTCTCATTGACAAAAAAAGTATAGCTAGTTTAATTTCATTTCGCCATTTAAGAAAGATGAAATCCTCCTTTGCATAACGAGCACAAGATGTATTAACCAGGGGTCAAAGGTAATTGGAAATCCAAGGAAATTATATAAATTGCCCATTCATGTCAAATTAATTTCCTCGTGCTGGTTATTTTTCACACTCTTTAGAAACAGCCACTGGTAAGTACAGTAAACCTTATTCCATTATTCTCAAAAAGTCAAGCGTTTTGTAAAGTAATTCGACAATACAAGAAATAGTGCTCCTTTATAAGGGATTCAAATTCTCAATATCCCGCGATCGATTCATTTTTTGAGAAAACGGATAAAATTCCCAATTTGGAAGTTTCATATTTATACAGCAAAAAGACCGGCATAGCGCATACAAGTTCCGTTTCAATATGATAATGTAGCATAATCCTCATTTCTATGTATTACAATTAATGAAAACATTGAGTAAACAAAAATTTTTATGTTTAAACATTCTGTAGGGCGTAAATGATCTTCAGGAACAATTGTTATTTAAAAAAGTATTTTACTTTTGCGAAGAAAATTGGTATTTCTGTTCAAAAAATTCTTTTTCTGAGTTCAAACTTTTAAACCTTCTGTAAGGCGTAAATGATCTTCAGGAACAATTGTTATTTAAATAACTCTTTAACTTTGGCGAAGAAAATTGGTATTTCTGTTCAAAAAATTCTTCAATTAAATGGTTCTCTACAAATAAAAAAGTTTTAGCGTCTATTTCTTTTTCTTTTTGTATCCTTAAAATCCTATGTTAGTTTACACTTCTTTCATATATCTGAAGAAATAGGCTGTCAGCAAGGGCGGTGATGAGCTTTTTGCAGTTCTGAGATAATTCCTGATCGAAGTAAACCAATTTCCTTAATTTTCGGAAAAAAAAATTTTTCTCGAAAATTTCAAAAATTTCTCATCTATAGACTTGCTTGTTTTGTGAAAATGGCAAAAAACTTGTTTTCCAAATTTGGACTTTTTTTGATTGCTATATTTTTATATTGATAAATTATTGCGTTTTTGAAAGTTTTAGCGAAAACAAGCTAGTAGTTATGGAATAAATGCCGTCCAAACTTCGCTTTGCCTATGTAAATACACAGCGAAGTTGTCAGTTTTTTAAAAGTATCTCGAGCAGTATGCAACCAGGAAAGATATGAATACTCTCATTGTATTTCTCAAATTGTTCCAAATCGATTGATACCCATTATGTCCATTTTCGTGAAAATAACGTTTTCTCGAAATTTTCGAATTTTTCTGAACTATAGACTTGCTTGTTTTGCGAAAAAAGGCGAAAAATGTTTTTTCGAAATTGGGACTTTTTTTGATTGATATACCTTTATATTGATAAATTATGGTGTTTTATAGATTTTGAGCTCAAACTAGAAATTAGTTGTGGAATAAATAGCTCCCAAAAGATCGCATTGTCTATGTTAATACACAGGAAGCTTCCCAGTTTTTTTAAGATTTCTCGGGAAATAATCAATTATGAAGGGTGTGGATACTTTTATTGTATTTGAAACTTTGTTCCGAATCGATTAATATCCATTTTGTCCTCTTTTGAGAAATCAAGTTTTCTTCGAAATTT